>JBBPSY010000058.1:0-16120 GCA_038093855.1 Rugiboletus extremiorientalis
AAGGGCGACACTGCACTGGGCAGTGGCGCAGGATGGAAAGCATAAGTAAACAAAGGTAAAGAAAGGTAAACCTCACTGGTACTGAGGTAAGCGATAAGAAGGTAGCTAACCCTATGGTTAGGGGTTCACCTAGGGTAATCGTAGGATAAGTAAGGTTAGGTATTGTACCAGTGAGTGAGGGAAGAAGAAAATGGGCTGGGGGACCGCTCTTCCGTAACAGATGGTAATAGGGGATCAAGGTGGTGAGTGGTGAAGAGAACTGGCAGCAAGTACAGCTCTGGTAGGCCTCACTTGTGCAGATGGTGGAGGATGTGGTTGATGAGCAAGGGAACAACTTACCCCTTGTGGATCCCAAAGGTTTATGGTTCTAGAGGGAGGGGGGCAAGATGAGGGGTGAGTCTTGTGAGCTTAGGATGACACACAGTGAAACTGAAGACTGTGTAGAATAAGCTGGGGAAATATAGTGAAGTCCCTAGCTATTTAACTGGTAGTACAGCCCAGAACCCAAGGCAAGGGGTGGGGTGAAAGGGAAAGAGGAAGCTGGCCATAAGGGTCAGCTGTGAAGTCCAAGGACTTCTGAAAGAAGAATATGTCTGAGAGAAGAGTGACAGAGAAGAGAAGAAGCTGTTACAATGCACACAGTATCTCAGTGACAAAGTCAAGAGATTCCTGTCATTGGAACTTCACTGGATAATACAAGTGCAAGGCTTGTAATCCTAAGTCCAAAGACACTAGTAGCAGAGTTCCAGATACTCTGAGACTGCAAGGAAGAAGCTTAAGTCTTGAGGTTGGTGAAGACTTAGAGGTTCTTAGACTTTGCCAGTACAGTGAGGTGCAAAACTGGTACAATGTTTGGTACTTTTGGATTATACATGCTGTGGTGCTGGAGGGTGTGGGAATTTCGCTTATGGTTGGTGGGGGTGTGGGAACCACTAACACTTGGCTACAAATGTTGTCCCTGGGTCAAGTGATCTGGTTCAGAGGCTGTGAACATATGGCCATTTTAATCCAGAGACACCATTGTAACAGTTTTGTACCTTTTGATATCAGTGGTATGACTCTAGCTAAATGAAAGGATAGTTGGTATTTTTTTTGTCATACAAATGAATATACACATATAAATACCATGTATGAGTGTGAATCAGTTCCCACAACTCACTTTTTGCAAACATTATCACCATAAGATCCCTTTCTGCCACCCAAAAGTACACCATTCTTTTTTATCTGATGCTGGTCATTCTACTCACTCTATTGTCTCTACTACTGCTACTAGCGTTGCTACTGTGTCTATACCTTGTTCCAAGAAGCATTCCAACCTTCAAAAGTCCTCTGGAGACCATCCATTAAAGTTTTCTCCTGCAAATATTCACCATGCTGGTCATCTTATTTCATCTCAGAAGGCAGAGAATGCATTCCAAGTGACAAAAGTACTCTCAAATATCATCAATCACCCACTGCATCCAAATACCACCCACTACCACTTAAAAAATGGGATGAAGGCTATAGTCAAGACCAAATGTCTCTACTCTCTACCAGACAAAGCATAGGGGATGTTACGATTCGTCGTCAGCCTACCATAACTTTATCCTACATGCACTAAGTCCTCACTCTACACCATAAGCATGAGTGGTAGCATACACTCGGACCCTACTCAGGACGTTGTACTAGAAGTGTACATACTTCGTATTCTTTTCGCTTTGTTTGTACATGTTTACCTTTTTATGGAACTCCGATCCAAACTCCGATGAACCGTTGTTTGGTTATGTTTACATTATTATGCGAGATCGCCGTCTGCGATTCGCTTCTATGTTTCACATCTTCTTTTCATTTCCGCTCACACATGTATCACTAGCATGCTTCTCTTCTTTAATTACCGTCATGCTTCCATTCCTTTAATTACCGCTCCATGCTTCTCTTCTATCTGATACACATGTTCGCCTCACGTATTTAATCTCCGTCTATGACGTAGATACCTCATGTATTTAATCTCCGTTGTTTATCTTGTACAAACAGTAGAGTAGTATATATGCAATGAGATACCAACCGAGAACTCCAGTCAAGTTCTCTGTTGGGTTCCCCTAACACAGTTCACTTGTCCTCTTTCCAAGTTTAAGTGGTGTAACCTGAGGTTTACCTTAGGGTTGCAACAGGGGATGTTTGAACCTTGCCCATGCTCACAAGGGTTGGGCTCTGGGCAACTGGATATAATATGGTAAGGTCTAAATTGATCATGTAGGGTCAAATGGGTGCAAATGGACATCAAAAATCCAGGAAAGAGGTCTAGTGACAGATTAGTGTAGAGAACCCTCAGGTTTGGAGGAGATTCTGTGATGGTATAACTTGGGAGGGAGTTGGGATTGCTGTCAAGATTGATGGTAGGATGGATGGTGATCTCTCCCTTCAAATATTGAAGGATAAACTGCTCAATATCCTGAAGCATAATGATCTCGATCCTTCCACATCATGTTCTAGCAGGGTAATAATTCCAAGCATACCTGTAAAAAGATCAAGGGGTGGCTGCAGAGCAGGAGTTTACAACTATGGTGTGGCCTGCACAGTCTCCTGACTTAAATTCCATTGAACATTCCTTGGGCTATCTCAAAAGGAGACTTTCAGAGCAAGAATCTCCCCTAGTGGAATTCATGAGTTGCAGGAGAGGATTCTGGAGAATTGGGAGGAGATAGTAGTTGAATTGTGTCATGGATTGATTGAAAGCATGCCTAGGAGGGTTGAAGTAGTAATGCTTTAAGCCCAAGGAGATTGTGCTAAGTACTAATATTTGTCAAATACCCTAATGATTGACAAAAGGTGCAAAACTGTTGAGGATATCTGGGAATTGACTCTTCTGAACACGTTGAATTCCAAACATTCTGAACATGCAAGCATGACCAAACAATGTTTGGACAGAGATTGAATTGACCTTGAGCCACCAGCGGCACAGTGTCACACCCCACCCTTGACACTCTGTGGTGGTGATTTTTCCCAGCCTCGCCAGGCTGCACAATGCTCATGATCACCAAGGCTCAGCACCAGGACCATTCGACACATCCTCATCCCATGAGCAGCTCAAGCATAGGTGACTGGCCATTATTGGCCTGCAATCATTGCTTTCACTGACCCGATAACAATCAGTACAACACCTCCCATTGATTGTCCTTCACTATCCAAAGGGCCACTGTCATGGTAATGTCATCCCCCCTTCTCCATCTGGCATACTGGCTGATCAATCTGATGCCATGGCATCCATCTCTATCCTGGATCAGGTGTTCAAGCTGCATACCTGCTGCTGTTATGACGCACACGGTATCTCAGTGGCAAGCCAAAGAGATAGCTGTCGTCGGGACTTCACTGGACAACGTAGATGTGGAGTCTACGGTCCTAGGTCCAGAACCTAGCAAGCAGGTCTTAGGGCGACCTTTAGACCACAGAAGAGTAAGCAGAGCCTTGAGGTGTCGAAGGCGAAGCGAGCTCTCTGAATGCCAGTAGATATGCGTGGATTGCGTAGAACTAGCTGGGGTTTCCAGCCAGCTCCACCAGGGTTTATATAGTGTACACAGGTGGCAGTACACTAGCACGGACCATAGGTATGTATCTGCTGGGATAGGAAAGGGGTCCAGCGTATCCTAAAGGGATGCGCTGGAAGAAGAAAGGGAGCACTTCCACAATGGTGTGGTTGAGTGCGAACTGCCAAAAGAGGCATGCAAGCATGCCGGAAGAAGGAGGTGCGAGGTAGCAATGAGGCTACCGTGCACAAGAGATATAAGTGGAAGTCCGAGGTTCCCATGGAGGCCGAGGGGCCGAGGGAACCAAGGAAGGACAAAGGACGACACTGCATCGAGCAGTGGTGTAGAAAGGAAGACATACGTAAGTAAGAGTAAACAAAGGTAAAGTCTCACTGGTACTGAGGTAAGCGATAAGGAGATAGCTAACCCTATGGTTAGGGGTTCGCCTATGGTAATCGTAGTGTAAGTAGCGTCAGGTATTGTACCAGTGAGCTGTTACGTCCGAGACGTGACTGGGTAGGCCTAGTTCAGGACTGAGAGATTCGAAGGTCGAAGAGTCAAGAATTCGTAGGACTTGGTTAAACGTAGGATCAAAGGTTCCCTCAAAAGATTAGGGATGTTTCAAGGATCGAAGAGTCGAGAGTTCGTCCTTACTCGAATGACAATTCAGAGTAAGACGAAAGCGTGCGCTTCAGAAGTGGCACGATTGACTTATAGATGCTACACACTTCAGAAGTGGTGTAGACGACTTATAGAGGTCCAGGGTTTCGAGGGAGATTCCAAGGATACTAGGTAGTATTCCCAGTAGGTCAAAGTTAGGAAACCTTTACAGGATACTACGTCCCCTTTATATAAGAGAATAGCTAAGCCTGACTAAGCAACGGAAAATGATGGAAGTTAATAGAACAAAGGAAGCTCGTTGACTGAGCAGATAAGGAGTTCTGCGAGATAAGAGATAACAAGATAAGGGATAAGAGATAAGGCTGACTAAGCGAATGGAATCCCTTGGAATCCAGTGGAAGAAATATTAGTCAGCGTAGGTTGTAGAAAGGAAGGGGAATTCTTAGCATTGATTAGACGTTAGGTGTCCGCAAGATCTACTAAGGACGTAAGTAGAGGGTAGGCGATACTTGGTAAAAGAGAGTTCGTTAAGAGAAAAGAATGAATCGTAACATGAGCGAGGAAAGAGGAAAAAGGGGAGGGGGACCGCTCTACCGTAACAGCTGCCCCTGCTCATGCAGACATATAAAAAGGTCATGCAAGTGCGACACTCGCTCCTCTCACCCTCCCCCCCACTCCCCTGCTGATTCACTTATTTATTCTCTCTAGTTTTTGTCTCAATGTATGTCCATTTACTTTTTCCTCCAAGGTATAGGATTGTTTTCTTGCAGTCTTCCTACCCGACTAATTTGCTTCAAAGCCTCATCACTCATCCTCACAACACTCTTTGCCTTGATGGTCTCATTGCAGTCCTCAGCCAAATGCCTTTCATTCCCCCACCATATCCCCCTTCCTGCCATTGTCAATGTGGTGTGAAAGTCCTACTGCAATTTGTGTCAGCCAACAATGTTCACAATCCTGGCTGGCCATATTACACTGTATGTTTTCTTCTCTTTACTTCTGTTTCCCTTTCACGCCACTGCCCATTGCAGTGTCGCCCTCTTTCCTATTCCATGACTGCCTCTGCTGTCATGGACCCTTTACACCCTTTTGCGGTCTGCAACCTCATTGTTGTAGCGCACCCACTTCTTTCAGCATGATAGCCTTTTCTATCATGCCTCTTTTATCTTCTCAGTCAACCACCTAGTTTGTGGAACTGAAACACTTCCTCTTCTGTCATATCCCTTTGGGATCTGACAGACATTTCCTCTTCAAGCACTATAGTCGCCAGAGTACAGCCCCACTTGTAACCTATATAAACCCTACTGGTAGAATTGCTGGATTCCCCAGCTAGTTCTATGCAATCCACATGTACTTACTGGCAACCCAGAGAACCTCTAAGCCAGGTCCATCATAGTTTGAAATGTTGTCATCATTGCTATTTAACATACAGCTTACTGTGTTGGTCTCCATATTCTCATCATCAGTGGTATTGGTATCAGTGACACCATTCTTGCTAGATTCCTATAAATTTCACATACCAATTGTCTCTGCATGTCTTTACAACCCAGCTGCAAGTTGTTACGACGCAAGGCGACTGTCGCAGTGCGAGCACTGGAGTCTCATGCAAGTAACAATGGACTTCAATGAAGAAGTGTTGCCACGAGCATAACCTAGGCAAAGTAGAACTAGGGGAGCTCAGGAGAGTCCCAGTCTCTGAGAGGGGAGCGAAGAGACACCAGTAATTGCAGGTATAATTGCATAGAACTAGCTGAGGAGCTGAGTTCTAACATGCACGGATTTATATACTACAGGGCTAGGATATATCAGGCATGCCGGTTAAGGACAATGTATATACCAGAAGGAGTGCAACTAGAGGAGCACGACAGGAAAGGAAAGAGAGGGCATGCAACTGAAAGGAGCATGCCCAAAAGTCTATAGTGAAACAGTTAAAGTATAAAAGGTCTGACAGAGCTCTGAGGAGATCCAGGAGATCCGAGGAGGATGTTAGAAAGAGAAAGAGACTCATTCCACAACTGAGGTGGTTGACAAGGTGAGACGAGATGGGCATGCAATGCACATCAAGGTGGTAAGACTACAAGACAGCAGGAGCTGTATCGCCGAATGAGGAATGATCTGCTTGATGGGGAAGGCTATCAAGCCAGATTGAGCATCCCAGTGGTAATAGAAGTGATGGTCGGCAAAGCCTGATGGCGAGAGCAAGGACAGGGTCCAAGCAAGCGGAACAGAGTCCGAGATGACTCGAGGACATCTGATCAGGAAGGCAACTGCAGATCACAAGAAGTACCAAGTGATGCCTAAATGGGGATGATGGTACATGTCACAGATGCGTGACAAAGGGAGACCTAAAGGATGGTGGTGGGCATGAGCCCAAGGACACTGTGGATGAGGGCAAGTGGCTAGAACAAAGGGACATGCCTAGATAGGCATGTAGTGCTGACGGGGAAGTACTGGAGGACAGATAGTGCTTAGCCATGTGGCAATGGATAAGCAGTGGCGGTGATAGAGGCTATCCGGTGGCGAGCGAGTGCTAAGGAGCATGAGCAATGTTCCATACAAAGTGTAACCTCTAGGCCTGACAGTAGGTGTAGCAAGGTGATCCTGGTAGTGGTCTATATGTGGTGTCCCGTTGTACAAGGGAGGCGACAGAGGAGGAGCGTAGGGAAGATGAGTGACAACAACGACAAGGAAAACTATCTGAAAGAAGAAAAAGGTATGGGGGTTCCCATTATCATAACACAAGTCTGCTCAAACATTGGTACTGTTGGTTGCTTTGAAAGCATGCCCAACATCCTTGCACAGATGCCATTGTTGAATTTAGTATATGCATATGCTAAATCTGACATAGCCACCCACCATGTCTGACTCAATCCCTGTGGAGTGAACCAAAGGCTAGCTGCATTTTAGTATATGCATATGCTAAATCTCACACTGCCACTTACCATATCTGGTTCAACCCTCATGATGTGGCCCAGACCCAGAGCATGTCCAACTTCCTTGCACAGATCCTATCATTGAATTTAGTATATGTGTATGCTAAATATCACACACCCACTGACCATCTTTGGTGCATCTCTAGTAGAGCAAACCAAACCCTGCTTGCATTTTAGTATACACATATGCTAAATCTCACACAGCCACCTACCATATCTGGGTTCACCCCCTATGATATTGGCTGTCAACAGCACTTTCTCATCATTTTCTACACTACTTTTTGCTTATGTTATATAGTTGCTCATGCCATTAAAAATCTTAAAACATTTGGTATTTAACATACACATATGCTAATTTTGATGATATATATATATAGAAACACTGTCTTTGAATTTGCTGTGTGAAGTGACCAATATTTAGCATACACATATGCTAACATGGACACTATGAGGAACCAGAAAAGTCTTTGTTTATGCTGAAAACAGGTCATCTGCAAGATGTGTTTGAAGCTAGCATCTATCTATGGTTCATTTGAGAGGCAGCAATTAGCATACATGTATGCTAACAGAGGTTCAGAGGAAGATGGTCTGCAAGATGGATCAGAATAAAGTTAGCACTGGCAGCTGTGCTTCAAAAATTAGTATACATGTATGCTAAATGTCCCCTGTTCTTCATGCACAATGATGTCAACAGAAGCAACAATGGGTTTGAGATTAGCATATATGTATGCCAACATTGCATTACACAAAGGTCCACTTTCCTCTCACAAACACAAGTCCTCAATCATGGTCTTGTTACGACACACACGGTATCTCAGTGGCAAGCCAAAGAGATAGCTGTCATCAGGACATTATCGGGCAATACAGGTACGGAAGCCTGCAGCCCTCAGTCCAGAACTATAGCAAGCAGGTCTTAGGGCGACCTTTGGACCACAGACGAGTGAAGCGAAGTCTTGAAGTGTCGAAGACTAAGGCTCTCTGGAATGCCAGTAGATACGCATGGATTGCATAGAACTAGCTGGGGACCCCAGCAGTTCCAGCAAGGTTTATATACCATACAAAGGTGGCTGTACTCTAGCACGGACCACTGGCTTGTAAGTGCTGGAAGAGGTAAAGGCCTGACATGTCCCAAAGGGATATGTCAGGAGAGGAAGTGGTTTGCTTCCACATCTAGGTGGTTGAGCGAGAAGTACTCAAAGAGGTAAAAGTGCAGCAACAATGAGGTTGCAATGCGCTGAGCCAAAAGGGGGAAGTCCAAGGTATCCACGGATACCAAGGAAGGAAAGAGGCACGACTCAAAGGGGAGTGGCACAAAGGGAAACATAGGTAAGTATAGGTAAACAAAGGGAAACCTCACTGGTACTGAGGTAAGTGATAAGTAGATGGCTATCCCCTAGGGTTAGGGGCAAGCCTATGGTAAGCGTAGGTTAAGTGTTGTACCAGTGAGCGAGAAAAGAAGAAAACGGGCTGGGAGACCGCTCTACCATAACAGGTCTCAAGAATTAGCATACACGTATGCTAACATTGCATCATTGTTGCTCGAAAAGACAAGCAACTCTGGATGATGGATTGTTCATGTTCACGTTTTGATTCCCAAAACAGGAATGCTGGATGATGGATTGTGCATGTTCATGTGCCTTGAAAAACAAGCAACTCTGGATGATGGTTACAAGAATTAGGATATGTGTATGCTAATGTTACATTGTTGTTCCTCGAAAGACAAGCAACTCTGGACAATGGATTGTTCATGTTTGTGTTTTGATCCCCAAAACAGAAACACTGGACAATGGATTGGAGGCTTAGGATACATGTATGCTAATTTCTAAGGAGAGGAAAACACTGAAAGGAGGCGTTTGAAGTCTGGACGATGGACCATCGTGCGTGGGGAATAAAGTTAGAGAAGGATAACTGTAGGTGAAATCAGTCTCAGGAAGTGTACGAATTGTCTGCTGAAAGTGTCGTGAAAGCATAGGATTAGCATAGGTGAAATCCTGGTAATATTAGCTCTCAGAAAGTGTAGAAAAAAGTGTAGGACTACCATAGGTGAAAGTCTAGGAAAATTGGTCTCAGAAAGTGTAGGAAACGTGTAGGAAACGTGTGGCGAAAGCGTAGGTAGGCTATGGCGAAAATCTAGGAAAATTGGTCTTGGAAAGTGTAGGCCATGCACCCAAAGTGTGCGCATTACATGCCAGAAAGTCTACATACAATGTATGAAAAGTGTAGCAAAAGTGTACCATAATGTCTTTACACACTGTAGTAAATGTGTGACCACAGTGTAGGAAATGTCTAGAAAACAGTGTACCAAATGTCTACCAAAAGCCTACATACACTATGGCGAAAGTGGGTAGCAAAAGTGTAAAACAACACACACTCGAAGTGTAGCACAAAGTGTATGAGTGTGTAGTTCAACTGTTGCAAATCACCGTCGTGTGGCTGTGCAGCACATCTCGCGTGGTGGTGTCCGTCCTAGGACGGCCACCCTCGCACTGTCCATCTGCTACACTTTTGTCTACACTTCACTCTCACTACACTTTTTTGTGCACTTTGGCTACACTTTTTCTACACTTTTCACTACACTCCCGGTCGATTCCAGCAGTTGCAAATCACCGTCGTGTGGCTGTGCAAGACACTCCGTTCAGTGGTGTCCATCCTGGACGGACCGTGTTCTACTACACTTTAGTACACTTTTCCCACCTGTTTCCTACACTTTTACTACACTTTTGACTATGCTTTCAGTACACTTTTACCACCTGTCTCCTACACTTTACTACGCTTTTTACCACACTTTCACTACATTTTTACTACACTTTTTGTACACTTTTTAGTACACTTTTAATACCCTTACTTACTTACTTACTTACTTACTCCCATCTTCCTACACTTTTCCTCTGCCTTTTCTACACTTTTGTCAACACTTTTTCTACACTTTTTCCACACTTTTTCCACACTTTTTCTACCCTTCTAGTACACTTCTTCTATACTTTGTTAATGCTTTCTTCTACACTACTACTACAGTTTTACTGCACTTTTTCTACACTTTGTCTATACTCTTGCCTACACCTTTCATACCCTTCGACAAAATTGCTACAAGAATAAAGTTTGTGGGAATGAAGATGTCTGTGCAGTGTCCATCCATGACGGACATGCACACTGTGACCACACCGTGAGAAGAAAAACACCGCACTGTGGGAATCTACATGCCTGTGTGCAGTGTCCATCCAAGATGGACATGTACACATCGTGGGAACAAAAACACCGTCCCGTGGGAACCTATATACCTGTCCACAGTGGCCGTCCTGAGACGGCCATGTGATGTGGCTGTGCAAATGTCCCTCTGCATGGTGGCAGTCCCAGGAGGGCCAGATCCATGTCATGATATAGAGTAGTGAAACATTTCCAGTACTAGGAAGGCCACATTGTAGTTATATATGTACATTGAAACAATGTATAAACTCTAGGGTAGGGGTTGATCCACCCTAGGTATTTACCTAGATAGTCTTGTAAGGTAACAAAACTGTTCAATGGTTTCTACCGATCCTAGCACTGCCCCTCTGGCCGTTCACCTCATTGTACCTTCCTGATATCGATGGTAGTCAGGATCGAGTACATGGCCAACCTCACATATCTCGGCATACGTCATGGTCGGCCACACAGTTTCTGTGAAATACTCCCAAGTGCCAGAACGGGCTCTAAGGTGTGCGGTGAGATGAGTGATTCGGTTCACAACTCAGATCTATTTCTATTCACCTTATATTTTGACGATACGTTCTCAGATCTGTCCCTCTATGTCCTCCAAATCTTGTGGACCATTCGATGATCCTTGGATCGCATGGTATCATCTGATTCAGCTTGTCTAGTGTGGACGCAAGGTCATCCAATATGCTGGATATGACCTCATCTGCCTGTATGTTGCGAATGAAGGGGTTGGACGATGCGACTCTTATCTTCCGCGAGTTGGACACCACGACGGGTGGGAATGGGGCTCTGCAGATTGGACACTCGGCCCATGTCAAGTCAAACTCCATGAAGATGTTGGCAGGCAGACGCTCGACCACTGCTCGAAGCCACAGAGCCAGTGCACACTGCAGGCATAGCGCATGTCCGCAGTGCATGGAGACCGAAAATGCCCTACAGATCATCAGTGGATGGGTCGGTGACACATTGACGAGTCACAAACATGATGTCCGCACATCTGTGGTGGTCGAAGACCGGTCAGTACACTCTCTACGATCGGTGAACGTCGCGCTTACACTGCACACCTGTGGTCATCGAGCGTCTGTATCCTGCACTGGACCCTCGCGATGAGTTCCGGTGTGCCACTTGATGGGTGAATGGCTCGCAGGCGTTCAGAATCGATTCTACACATCACAATCGTCTTCTGTAGTTCTTCGTTGTCTTCCTCCTTCCCTAGGAGCTTCTTGTTGACCCCCTGTAACCGGGAACGGGCTCTTCCCTCTCTTCTAAGTGCCTCGTCTGTATCCCTCCATGCCTTATTCACGATGGCTTCATATATCTTTATCGCCCGATCACTACGGGCAAGTCGTCCATAGAGGACGTCCAGCTCTCCCTGTTCGATCTGGAGTGTCGTCGGGTCCGTTTGGACGCCCTGCGTTTGTATGGAGATAGGGTATGTTTGGGGAGCCTGTGATGGCCCGAAAGTGGCGTCCGTCTGGAGGTTTGATGTATGTCCAATGACCGATTGCGGCACGAGGTTAGTTTCTGTGGGATCACGCCGAATCAGCGTCACGATACTCTCAGTATGCAAGTGCATACGATAGCCTGTTTTCAACGCGGGTAAGACCTCCATCTAGAGCGCTAGCGTCATGGTACTTGATGTCGGTGTAGAACACATACCTCCCTCACACGCTCCTTTTCCTTTCTTTTGGCGTTGTGTCGTCTCACCTTCCTATTGACCCCATGCATCTGTTCCTTCGGAGGAAGTGGGGTGGTGATGGCAGTGCCAGATGAGCTCGATGTGGTCGCTATGCTCGCTTTCCCCTCCCCACCTTTTATTCCAGCGTCATTCGCAATGAGCCACGATAGTATGGCAGGATCGGATGGGGCTGTGTTGGATGTATGCTCGAATTCTTCCAGCGACCACACATACCGAAGGCCTTGCCGGGGGCACGGAGATGGATATGTCGTGGCATCAGACACAACGAATGGTGTAGCGTTCCATGGAATCCAGGTGGTCCAGCTATGATTGGTATAGATGGAGACGACATTCTGTCCTGACTCGAGGCCTATCTGAACATGTATATCGCCATCGTAAAACTTGCGATCCTTGATATCGGCGACCGGACTCCCATTGAAGTAGATATCGTATGCAAAGGATGTTTCGCCGGGGTCAGAGGTTCTGGTGACGGATTGGAATTCCATTCTTGGTTGTTCAGTGATGGGCCATTGCGTTAAGGGGGATCTGCCTCAAGGACCACAGAGCCACTGCAGGTTGCCATCTATTTATAGACAGAGTAATGCTTCGACCTAGGGTTGGAAGTGTCATTTCACATACTCTGCCAATGATCCGTACTCATTCATTCATTAATAGTAATGTGTGCATAGTGGTTCCTACTGCGAATTCACTATTGGCTCGTACTAGTGCGTGAGGAGTGAGGGTTCGTATTGCGTTCATAATGGCTCGTGGTGAACGGCAAGAGTTCATAGCAGTTCGTAGTGAGTTCGGGATGGTCCGTAGCGGGTTAGAAGCGAGCTTGAAGTTTGTTCGTAGTGGGTTCGTAGTGGGTTCGTAGTGAGTTCGTAGTGAGTTCGTAATAATGGTTTGTAATGGTTTGTGCTGGGTTCGTAGTGAGTTCATAGTGAGTTCGTAACAGTTCGTAGTGGGTTCATAGTGGGTTCGTAGTGGGTTCGTAGTGGGTTCGTAGTGGGTTCGTAGTGGGTTCGTAGTGGGTTCGTAGTCGATTCGTAATAGTTCGTGATGGGTTCATAATAGTTCGTAATAGTTCGTAATGGGTTCATAATAGTTCATAATAGTTCATAGTGGGTTCGTAATAGTTCGTAGTGGGTTCGTAGTGGGTTCGTAGTCGATTCGTAATAGTTCGTAATGGGTTCGTAATAGTTCGTAGTGGGTTCATAGTGGGTTCGTAGTCGGTTCGTAATAGGTCGTAATGGGTTCGTAATAGTTCGTATTGGGTTCATAGTGGGTTCGTAGTCGATTCGTAATAGTTCGTAATGGGTTCATAATAGTTCGTAATAGTTCATAGTGGGTTCGTAATAGTTCGTAGTGGGTTCGTAGTGGGTTCGTAGTGGGTTCGTAACAGTTCGTAGTGGGTTCGTAGTCGATTTGTAATAGTTCGTAGTGAGTTCGTAGTGGATTCGTAATACTTCGTAGTGGGTTCGTAATATTTCGTAATAATTCGTGTGGGTTCGTAATAGTTCGTAATAGTTCGCAATAGTTCGTAGTGGGTTTGTAGTCAGTCCCCAATTGTTCCACACGGGTTCGTAATGGTCCCTAGAGAAGATCTATCATGGATTTAGAGAGTTCGTAGGAGATACATAGTTCACCGCATATTCGCCTCACTGGTTCCACATTCACACACTGGCTGTCGCAACAACTTCCGATGCATTCGCAACAGAGTCTGAAATTGTGCGCCAGCAGTTTATAATAATGTGATAATATATTCTACGTGCATCCGGACCTACAAATGCATTGGGTCTGTCATTCCCGTAAGCCACTGATGGAGCCCTACTGCGATCGAATCTGCCAAGACACCATGAAGGCCTTGGGGCATCGAATCCATCCACAGACTTGTCGTGACACTCCTCTCGACCTCGTTTATAAAGTAGTGGGGCTCGCCGTTCCGCTCCATGATTCCAACGTCGAGTCTGCAGAAGATGGTGATAGACGGGATTCCTCCCTGTCTGCGCTTCTCGTAATCGAGCAGCTGGAGGTACGTCTCATATACGAATGACCTCAGCTGCGCATTAGCCACGCTTCGAATGGTGACGGAGCCTCCGTCTGCGTGGTTAAAGTGTTCCGGGTTCGGCCTCGAGGACGCCGCCCGACTGGCGCTCAGCTTCTCCCTTGAATACGACCAGAGCGTTTGTCAGCCAAGGTAAAATGAGCAACATGCTGCGTCTTACCGTATCTCTTCTAATGACCAGTGCGAGGTGCTTTCCTCGCCCCTCCATCTTCCACCGGCCTCCCTCCAGGTGTGTACCACATGCAGGATTTGGCCATACACGATGAACACCCTCCACTCACCGATCTCCTCCAACGTTTGTACATACTCCTGTGACATCCAGATCTCCTGATGTCTTGACATCGACGACAGGTATTCCCAGTTTCGTCTACCCTTGTCGCCCGGCTTCACGACATGATGTCCACAGTCGCTGTTCGAACGCTTCAGCACCGTTCCGTCTGGAATCGATGCAGAGGCGACATGGCTCATAACCTCCGTGCGTGGTCGTGGCTCGTTCCGGAGGGTGGCGATTGCGTTCAGATCGCAGACCACCTTTATCTTGGAGCCCGCCCAATCGAGTTGGTGTGGCGGTGGCCAAATACGCAGTGGCGGTTGTATAACCTTCATGTTTCCAATGAAGGTCTCCATTTCATTTGCGTCTCGCCAGTGATACAGCATTCTTGGTCCATGTAGTTATGTCATTCAGCAGCGCACCAGATGACAAAGGACACTCACCTGTAGTCGATCGTGTAATCGATGCCGCCAATGATACAGTCATAAGACAGCATGTGCGAGATATGCCCTGCATTGGCGTTGACAATGATGTCCTTGAACTTAGTCCAGGACATGTACGAGACTTCATACAACCTTCCGTCTTCTATTCTGGCGAGTCGCATCATAACCCAAAGCTGTGAGTGACGGATGAGTGACGGATTAAGGCACCCCGCGACATTGTCTGCCTGAACCACACACCCATTCGTAGATCCTAGCCTTGACTACGCCTTCCTTTCGCAGACGACCACCTGGAGCGTGGAATATGAATTTCGGGAGTTGTCTGGATGCCCGTGTGAACTCGCCCGTCGATATGGTTCATGTCGTGAAGGCTAGATCGCGATCCGTATCTTTCACTGTATCGCACTGCCGGGATGGATCTGGTATGTATATAATCCGGAATCGTTTGGGCGATCTGGGAGGCGGAGCGATTCGAGGGTGCAACTGTGGTGCACTGGGCAACTCGGAGAATGTCGTGTCCAAGGAGGCTCCGGACGCTCCGGACGCTCCGGAGGCCTCTGACCTGACGGAGTGGGCTCGGGAGCTTAAGGCAGGTATCTGTGCTGGTGGTAAGTCATCCACATCCATATCATCCCAACCCATGTCGACGTCATTGAGTCCAACGTGGTCTTCGTCCATCCGACAATTGTCACGGTCTTCGTCTTCGTCGTCTTCGTCTTCTCCCCCCTCCTCATCGCCGTCCTCCTCCGCCCCCTCCTCCGTGAGTGGATAGCAGCGGTCGAGATCTGCTAAGTTGATTCCCAGAGTTGTCGCGATCGCCTGATCTGTGAGCCTGTGCTGCCGACGAATAGATGGAATAAATTTGCGTAATTGCTGCTTCGTCGCCCGGATTGCTATGCGGCCAGAGCGTTCTGTAAGATTGAAGGCTGGACAGTCTTCCCTACAGTTGACGTGTTTTCTGTTGACCGCATGCCGGCTACATGCACCCCCCTCCACACGCCAAAGAGGAGTGGTGGTGCTGCTTATACACCCTTGTGGGACGCAGGTATGTGGGCAAACCTCGAACCCTTTCATTCCCTGCCTGGGCATCTTGAGCTAGTGGCTTGATACGAAGTGTAGATGGAGATGAAGTACTTGAAGGAAGAAGCCACGAAGGGAAACCGCGCGTGTATAACCGTGTGAACCACGGTGGATGAAATTAAATCCACAATCTATTGTACGTGGAACGGCATTATTATTGTGGACAATGTGGGATCCAAAGCGTGCTACAACAAAGTGCTACATAGTACCACGTGATGCTATAGAGAGGAGTTGGCACAGGCCTCTAGTCCACTGACAAAGTCCTAAATGTCCTCGTCATCTCCATCTCCGTCCTCATCGTCTCCATCATCATCATCATCATCATCATCAT
>JBBPSY010000058.1:16130-28139 GCA_038093855.1 Rugiboletus extremiorientalis
TCCTCTTCCTCTTCCTCCTCTTCCTCCATCATCCTTTGCTTCCCCTTCCCGTTATCCTTCTTCTCCTTTCCCAACGTCTTCCCCTTCCCTTTTCGTTCCACCTCTTCATTTTTCGTAGCCACCTGTGGCCTTGGCTTCGGTGGTGCCCTTGTCCTTTTCTTGGGTTCGGGCCGCTGTTCCTTTTCTGTCCTCTTTCGGCCTTCGTTCACCTTTCCCCCTCCCTTCTTATGTACATTGTCCGACTCGCTGCCGCTGCTGTCGGCCCCATCGGCCCCATCGGCCCCAATGCCGTCATTGTCCTCATCCTCCACGTCGATGAGCACGTCTGAATAAATAAATGATAATGATACAACTCCATCAGCGTCCGACTGACTTCGTTCGGTAGTTAGGCTAGACTCACCTCCGCTGTAGAATCGTTCCTTGTTAAGGTACTGTGGGTACGGATGGTCGTACCAATCACGGTAAAGTCTGTATGCCTGCTCCGCCAGCCGTTGGAGGGCAGTGCTATTCGAGACGTTGCTTGTGGTCCAACGATGGACCTCGCCTTCCCAGCTGGCACCTATGGTCGTCTTACTGTGACCCCAATCTAGTTACGCCAATCGGGCGTTAACCCATACACCAACTAGAAATTCGGATCACTCACCAGCCTCCAGGACGTTTGCACAACGCAGGTTAAAGGTAGGATGTTCCATCTGCCATCGGATGACAGCGGCTGGCTCGTGCCTCCCCACATAACACTCCTCCAGCATGAAGATGTCGAATAGACGCACGCTGCCCTGCGGCTCATCGTTGGCAACCTCGCGCAGTGCAGTGGCAGAACGGGAGAGGATGTCGTTCGCATGGTAGAAGTTGCGGAAGAACGCCCGTTCCATGTCCCTGGAAAACTTCGGGCCACGGTACCCCTCTCTTCCCATGACATACCGGACGAGGAGCATGGACTGATGACGCCAGATAAATCTACGAATAAGATCTTCGTACGCTGCTGGGGCGATCGTGAAGATGGTTTCCTCCTGATCGCCGGTATGCTTGAACTTGATGATGACATGGTTTCCTTGGACCGTATATGAGTACTGGGTTGCGATGAACGCCTCCGTGTCCAGGTCCCTAAGACGGACATTTGGGAAGAGAGAGCCAGTGGGGAGCGCTGACCGTGACATGTTGGTGGACTGAACAAATAACAACGATGGTGTGACTCGTCACACTGCAAACCACACAGATGATTATGTAACAATGCTCATGCCACTGTCGCCGCCCCTGGGGATTGATTTTATCCCATGGGTTGATGTCCATTCCGGCTGTGATAGTTCGCAGTGGATCGCGGTGTTCGAAGCTGTGTTCAGAATGGTTCGTAGCAATATTCGTAATAGTTCGTAGTCATGTTCATAATGGTTCGTAGCCATGTTCGTAATGGTTCGTAATCTCAATCTACAGAGTAGTATATTATTATTCGTGGTTCAATGGATGCCTTGCGATCACGTTGTATGCCAGGATTAATATGTTGTATTTACTCCCGCTGACATCTCTAATCTTAATTGTTGGTGACAGTTCGGAGTACGGTTCATGATTGTAATCATTCAGACTACGTCCTATTAAGCACGAACCAGCTCTTTTAGATCGACAAGAGGCCCCGGGTCCCTCCACAGGCCCTTTCGCATTTCTGAGTATGCGTCAGATATCCCCCACTTCTTCATTACCGGGGCAAGGATCTTCCGCGCTCGCAAACGCTCGCTCGAGAGCTCTTGCTTTAAGACATCCTTCCCTTTCAGCTTGACGTGTTCGTCCTCACTCATGTGCTTCTGATCGATGTCGAGCGTAGACGCAAGTGCGATGATACATCGCCTGTAGAAACGCGCTGTATTGTTGTCAGAAGGGGGACGGATCCGATGGCTAATCAGGTTATACATACGGCGGGACTGTACCATCACCGGCAATGCTATAACCATCCTGTATAGCTTGCGCAGCATGCCAGGATGGATTGAATTCGATGCGTGCAGCCGCTTCGAATACCCGTGGTCTCGCCCAAGGTCGAAGGTGAGCGCGAACTCGGTCAGGTGCATAGTATCGTAGCTAAGGAAATGTCCGCCGGACATGACAGTGGGCGTGGGTGTATACACCATGTGGTTGGCACCCGGTGGCTGAATACTTCGGACGGTTAGTCGTGTATTATGAGCTGAGAAAGACAAGAGGAACATACAGTACTGCACCTGTCTCTAGGAGAACCGTTCCCACCTTCACATTCTGATCGTATGTCTCGCATGCCATCGCATCCGTATAATACGATTCCCATCCCGCGATGACGTCGGCCTGCTGTGCTTCGTCGACATCGTCGAGGTCGATGTATGCCCATAGTTTGGCGCCAGACCGTACGTACGAATAGGTTAAAAAGCCCGCTGCGTCATGGTGGGGATACGTTAGGAATTGGGAATGAGTCATTACATCCCAGCCAGCCGATCGCAGGCCATCCACATGCATGACCTGGGGTCCGATGAGGTCCGAAGGACTTCCCCTGTTGCTCTCACCATCCTTGTTGACGTATGCCGCTCCGAGGGTGGCCGTGAGGGCGCTCTGATCGTCCATCAGCCCTCTAGAAATGGTCAGCATTATCAATGGATCCGGACAGCTGTGTACCAGCTCACCGTACGAATGGAGGGACCTCGGGCACAACCACCGAAAGGTCCAGACAGTTTAGACATTCTTTGGGGTCTTTGGACACTTCCACGAACTCGGCCAGGGTGCCGAACGTCAGTTGCCTGTTGTATACGCGGGCCTCTGGTTTCTGTGAAAAGATCTGCGCACGCTTGGCCGCATCTGACACGCGCAGAATCAGCATGCCGTTTCTCATGTCGGGAATGGGGGCCTTACCTTGCCACTGTACTTCCTGATCGATCGGGATTCGATATGCAGAGACGTCGTCCGAAGTCAGGGTCACTAATTCCTGGGGCTCCCAGCCTTTCACCAACACTGCGGTGCCTTGAGCGAGTGCCCCACGAATAAGGGTCAACATCGTTGACCGTTCCTTCGGATCGTGCGAGAGTTCCGTCAGCATCGGGTAGTGGTGTCTCACGTCTGACGCCTTTGGAGCACACGCCATGAAAAGAGTGGCGTCCAGGTCCTTGAGGTTCGGGTGGAATTAAGTACACAATTGAAACAATAAAACCACACGTACCTTCTGACAGGTGAACGGACGGAACGTTCCCACATTGTGAGCACGCCACGAGAGCCGTCGTGAGCGCCGTTTAGGGGGGCGCTGTTCCTCGAGGCGCTGTTCGCCCATTAGCCGGTAGTAGGCTCCACACATCGATCACCATCAGCACCTGGGTGTTTGACACAAGGAATCGCGACGGCATACCTTTCATCTCAGCGTCCACGTCCTCCTCTTCCGGCGCATCCGCCAGTGCTGGTGGATTGATCTCCATCTTATCCCAGTCGATATACTCCATCGCGAAGTCATCCGCCGCTTGCTCCATCTGTTCTGGGGCGACGTCCATGTCCGTGTCGACGTTCAGGTCCTCGACCGCGTCTGCAACTATGTTGACCTCCATATCGAAGGTATTTGTTGAGGAGGCAGCCCCGTCCCCCTGTGATGAAGGGGTCTTGTCGCTCGCCAGCAGTGCGCGGCTGCGTCCTCCCGGCTTCCGCTTTCGTTTCGTCCCCCGCTCCGTCGTGGCTGGACCGCTGTTGACTTCTTCCTTGAGGTCGGTGCGTGACCGCTTCCCTTTACTAGTAGAGGTTGCGGCGGTGTGTGTTCCGGCTCGCTTGCGTGCCCCCGATGTCGTGCTAGCTGGAGCCACCAGCCCAGCATCCTTTCCAAGGAGCCCTGCAAGGGTGGCCCCACTGGGAGCGCCTATGGATGCTTCCCTCGCCTCGTCCTCTCCTACGATGTACTTCAATCCCGCATGAGAGCATGGGACTGGGTACACCGCGCTGTCGCCGATGACCACCCTGCGTAGCTCTTCGGGGTTCCACTCAACCCACTTGGATGCTTGTTGGAAAATAGAGGTAGTGGTTGGCGTGCCGTCCTGGGCGCGGAAGAGCAGGAGGTCGCCCTCGTAGAACGTTCGGCGCACGGTGGAGATGGTGGACATGTCGTCGCTGGTGTAGTACACGTCGTACAATGGATTGAAGTCGGCACCTGCGATCTCGATGGTTTTGGAAGTAGCGTAGGTGACTGACATGTTGGCTAGTGGTGGTGGCACTTGGATCGTGGTGGGGATGTATGAGGTAGTTTCGGATTGTGGTAGTGGTTTGTGGTCAGAAGCCACACGGCACAGCACAGTCACGATCATGCACCATTGTGACATAATCAATTGCTTTGTGATGGTTCGTAATCCCTGACGGCAATAGTAGTTCGTAATAGTTCGTAATAGTTCGTATTAGTTCGTAAAATGTTCGTAGTAGTTCATAGCCTGACCACAAATGACTACGAACCGAATACCATTGTGCTTGCTTATGTAACCCTAGCCAACTTATGCCACGTTCATAAATCGCCCTCGTTAACCACAAACCACCATCTACACCCATCCAACCACCATCCCACAATGACCGATCGCTTTTTCCCGAACTCGGTTCCAACGGGTCACAGCTTGGCGCTCATCAGGCAGATCCGCTACATCCCAGAAGCTCCTCAAGGCGATTTCTTCCTCGTCAAGGTCGTGAACACAGCAAAGAACACTCTGGTGGAGTCTACCATCAAGGTTCCGGCGTGGTATCACGCCCACGTCTCTCGCTTCCTCTGGCGACACTGGGTGTTCATAGAGGTCGAGCGGCGATCTGAGCTCATGCTGGGGCATGGTCTTCGCGCCATGCTCCAACGATATATCGCATACATGGACGCAAGCATCGAGGGTCTGCTCATGTCAGCACGGGTCAAGGCGGGCAACGAGCCGACGTTCCGCTCGTACCTCTTTGACCTCTATCTCGTAACGGAACACTTCGTTGGCAGGCACGAGTATGATGTCGGTGACGCATGGAGGCAGATGAATCCTGACATCATCCTGGAGTGCGCAAAGGTTCAGAACATCGGTGAGTTCGTCGCGCCGCTCGCACAGCGTCGTTCCAATTGATGGACCGATGTATTCACTTCCTCAGACTGGGACGAACATTACCAACTCCAGGACATCGACGATCCGGTGTGGAGTGGATCAGAATATTCATTCAACATCGGCAAGGTCGCGGAGGATTCGTGGCAGCTGCTTGCCGACCGTGTGGCAAGCTACTTCGATTTCACAAATCCCACACAAAAGCGTGAGTGACTCAATCCCTCATTATATTTATTTATTTATTTGTTTATTACCACTCACAAACCATCCAACAGCCAAGCAGCGCAAGCGAAAGATAGCGGAGAGCTCGCGGAAAAAGGTAAAAGGGAGCTCAAAGGCACAGATGCCTCAGACCGCTGGTATGTATTCAGTTCCCGGCTGCCACAGAGCGACCTGCTGCTATGGATGGTACTGATGGATTTATTCGATTCAATTCAATTCGACTTTATTAGGCGAGCAGGCTGCACAAGCAGGGATTTCACAGGAGGGTGCATCACAATCTGGCCCGTCTGAACTCCCTCACACCCCACCTGAAGCATTGTCACTCCGCCCTTCGCGCGATCGGTTGCAGAGACCATCCGGGTCTCAGGCCCCATCCCTTGTCCCGTCCCGCCCTGCCTCTGATTCTGCACGCGGAAGCAGGGAGGGATCCACCCCACCAGGTGAGCCGGACCGATGCCGAACCGCCTGTAGTTCTCCATTAACGGGCCTCACAGGATCGTTTCCACCTGACCTGCTGGCGCAGAACTTGCGGATGATGAGGAGCACCCTCCCCAGTTAGTATCATCAATCAATCCATGTAGTAGTCTTAGCGTTCAATTTTATGATATTGTTCTATGCTCGGTCGTGTAGCTGGGACGATGCAGCCCCAGGTCGATCGACTTGAACACACCATGCTTGCACCTGAGCATGAAGTTAAACTAGAGGAGCTGGAAAGCGTCTGCCTCGATGACCAACCCCCGCACGGACCGGCTAACTACCCTCATGAATCACCAGAAAGTACCTCTGCATCAGAGACAAGCTCCTCTGAAGGCGGGATGATCTACAGGTGTTGTTCCGATTCTCCTGTTGGATCATCAGGGTCCAGTGAAAGCTCCAGCGATGACCCCGACGAAGAAGCTTCAGACTGGGACTCTCATATTCCAAGCAAAGGCTCTGATGAAGACCCTGGAGAGGACGACGGTGCGGCCGTGATTTATTTCCATGACTCCTACGGACTGAGAGGACAAAGAACATGACACAAAGGTGGATCGGCCAATATTCTTCAAAGACTACAGAGTCTTCGAATCAACCCAAGAGGAAACACCGACGCCATCCACCGACCTCTCCAGTGGCTCTAGTCAGCGTGTTAGGCAGATGATGGCCGAGCCTGACTCTGGCCACTCAAGTCCCGAGGAATTTGATCATGTGGAGGCAGAGCAAGATGTTGCCCCCTCCCCTACCACTGGGCCAGCCAGACTCTAACCTTGGTCAGCATGCTACTTGCATCATAAAACCTCTACAAACCAAGCCCCTGTCTCTCTTTGTTTTCCTTGTTTCCTTGTTTCTTTTCTCCTGTGTTTTTCAGATCTAGATCAATCTATAATTCAGAATGCCAGTGTACAGATCGAGACAGCAGACATGGTGGACATGGTTGGCAGCATGAATCTGGAGTGGGGGATTCTACAGCTAATGAATGAATGGTCACTGAAATCAAACCTGACATACCTTGCGTGATTGACTTCTAGGTAGCATGACGAGCCGAAGACAGTGAAGCGGGGCAGGGGTCGCCCGAGTGGATCCACCACCACAAAGACGCCTGTGGGTTGCTGGGCCATGGTTCTGCGAAGCCAAAGCATAATGGTAGGCCGTTTCAGAGCATACTAGCAAGCCAATCATCATCGAAACGAATAGGCTCCGTCTCGAAAACCGGAACCAGGCCCGTCAATTTGAACAGTCTTTTTGTAATGGGGGTTGGGGGTAGGCACAGGTTCAGGGCACTACAAAATATGACAAAATACACATTTTAGAGGATTTGGGAAATGTGTATACTGTAAACTGACTCCAGTGTAGATGCAAATAATACATACACAGAATAATACTCAGTTTGGATACTCTGGGAGATGTGTATAGTGTATACTGGCTACCAGTGTAGCTGACAATATACAGAATGCTCATTTTAGAATATATTGGAAATGTGGTATCTACGTAGCTGGCTGCCAGTGTCACTGAAAATATACAGAGGACTCATTTTGGAATATATGGGAAATGTGTGATCTGTGTGGCTGGCTGCTGTGTCACTGAAAATATACAGAGTAGTACTCATTTTACAACATCCTGAAAATGTGTATTCTGTATACTGGCTTCCAGTGTCACTAAGAAATACACAGAGTACTACTCACTTTGAAATATATGGGAAATGTGTAGTCTGTGTGGCTGGCTGGCAATGGGGTGCAAATATACAGAGTACTCATTTTGGACACTCTAGGAGATGTGTATTGTTGTATACTGGCAGTCAATGAAGCTGTAAACATACAGACTACATATTCTAGAAATTTTACAAAACATGTATTCTGTCTAACTAGTTGCTGGTGAAGCTGACAATGCTTATCACAAATGTTTTGGAAGATCTGGGATGTGTATATGCTCCATTTTGAAATTCCACATGAAGACAATAAACAGAATGCAGGTTTGTATTCTTGATGCTCAGTCAGTATTTAGAACATATGTTCTGTATCTTGGGTATACAGTACATGATTGAGAATTTCTAATGGATACCATATAACCATCAGATAGAGTCATGGGGTATAGAATAATACACATTGCATATAAATCATACTCTATTGTGATTGCCAATGGAGCTCCTAGGAGATATCATACAGAATACTGTTACAATGTGTTGCAACCCAACCTAGCTAGGGATAGAACCTAGCAAAAGGTGGATAACAATTCCAAGATGGTGGCCAGAATAAAGAATAGATGAAAGATTGGATTGACTTAGTGTTGTTATGATATCATGGTCCCCCTCACCTTTTTCTCTGGATCCATTCCTCTTCTGCTACGTCGTCTCCATGCAACCTAGTGGACCTTTTATCCCCTTCCAGTATGCTGAGTACTACCCCTGATGTACTATATAAACCTTCCCTACTGGTAGGACTGGCTCCCCAGCTAGTTCTATGCAATCCACGTGTATCTTCTGGCATATACACTTGGTTACTCCGTCTTTGCCCCCTCAAGACTGTGCTTCTGTTAAAGTTGAGCATGCTCCTGAGCCCCTGAGGCTATCTTTTTCCCCTTTCTTGTCACCCCTATGACTTATTACGAGGACGATTGGTTAATATTCCCAGACATAGCCGTAGTAGACACACCGGAGCTTCCCTAGGTCGCTCCAGACCACTTACTATGCGGACTATTTCTCTTTCTGGAAGCCCTTGGATTTCCATAGCAAGACCCTTGTGGTCCTGCTTCCTTTCTTCTCTGTCACCCTTACTTGGACGCCTTCTCATTCAGAAGTCCTCAGACTTCGCAGCTGACCCCTATGGCCAGCTTCCTTTCTCCCCTTCACTCTTTCCCTTACCTTGGGTTCAGGGCTGTACCAATAGTTAAATGGCTATGGACCTCACTGTATTTCCCCAGCTTATTCTACGCAGTCTTCAGTTTAACTGTGTGTCGTCCTAAGCTCGCAAGACTTGATCCTTGTCTTGCCCCCTCCTAGAATCATAAGCCTTTGGGATCCACAAGGGGTAACTTGTTCCCTTGCCCATTGCCCGTGTTCTCCACTATCTGCACAAGTGAGGCCTACCAGAGCTGTGCTTGCTGCCAGTTCTCTTCACCATTTGCCACCTCAATCACCCTTATTGTCATTCCCTCATGGCTGTTCCCCATGGTGCCAACCACTCGTCTTGAGTGTACTCTGACTCGATGACCCGCAGTTAGACCCACATGTAACAAAAGAATAAGCTGCCCTCTATGTCGCCTACTGTTCAGTAGTAGTGACCCCACCTGTTGCAACCTAAGGTTTGATCCTCAAGTTTCACCACTCAAACTTAGAAAGGGGGACCAAGTGAACAATGTTGATTAGGGAAACCAACAGAGAACTTGACTGAAGTTCTTGTTGGTGCTGGCATTGCATATACAGTTGAGTATCTCATAATGCATAGCATCAGCGTGCATAAAATCTGGTAATGCATGACCAGGGCTGGGGACCGACACCATCCCCACTGAATTATGCAAAAATATATGGTGCTGCATAATGCATCAAATATTTAAGGATTATGTATTATTATATATTTGTCGGTTTTGGTTATGGCCTGTCAGCCATTAGTGTCAAACATGGATTTAGCAATGAGAAAAATAAAGACTGACTGTCCTCTGTCCAACAAAAACCATGCCACCTGAGACTGTCAAGGCACGTAAACCTCGCATTGTGTCAGGGCCATACAATCACTCCTCAAAGCCTTCTTCTGCCTTACCTGCTGAGAATTCGCAGCCACAGCCACAGACATCTGCCATCACACCAAAGAAGCATGGCCGAAATAATCTCACACTTGCCGACTGGCTCACAGTTGTTGCTCATTATGAACAACATCAGCCAATTGCTCAAGGTGAAATTGTCAAACACTTTGCCAACAAGGAAAGTGGTGCCTTGATCTTTGATCAATCAAGTTTATCCTGCTGTTATGACGCAAGGTGACTGTCGCAGTGTGAGCACTGGAGTCTCTGCAAGTAACAATGAACTTCAATGAAGAAGTGTTGCTACGAGCATTACCATGGCGAAGTAGAACTAGGGGAGCTCAGGAGAGTCCCAGTCTCTGAGAGGGGAGTGAAGAGACACCAGTAATCACAGGTATAATTGCGTAGAACTAGCTGGGGATCCCAGTAGTTCTGCAGGGGTATTTATACTACAGGGAATGTAGCACGGACCACTGGTGTACAAGTGCTATGTATGGAAAGAGAGAGCATGCTACCAAAGGGAGCATGCTAGAGAAGGAAAGAGAAAGAATGAGGCATGCAACCAGAGGGTGCATGCTTGAAGAGAAAGGTAAAATGTCTATAAAGGTTAAAGGTCTGACATGTCTCTGAGGAGCACCAAGGAGAATGCCAGAAGAGGAAAGGAGCCTGTTCCACAACTGAGGCGGTTGACGAGGCAAGCATACAGTGTGTGAGTCGAGGCGGTAAGACTGTGATGCTGCAGGGGCAGTATCGCTGAATGAGGAATTATTTGCTTGATGGGGAAGGCTATCAAGCTAGATTGGGCACCCTGGTGGTAGTAGACATGAAGTCGGAGAAGCCTGATGGCATGAGTGAGGACAAGGTCCAAGCAAGTGGAACTGAGTTCAAGATGACTTGAGGATGTTTGATCAGGAAGGCTTTGACAGATCACAAGAAGTACTGAGTGATGCCTAAAGAGGGAAGACGAGACACGTCGCAGATGTGGGACAAAGGGAGACCTAAAGTGTTATGGTAGAGCGGTCCCCTAGCCCTTTTTCTTCATTCCTTGCCCACTGGTACAACACCTAACCATACTTACACTATGATTACCATAGGCGAACCCCTAACCATAGGGTTAGCCAACTCTTATCGCTTACTTCAGTACCAGTGAGGCTTTTCCTTTGTTTACCTTTACTTACATATGTTTCTCTTCCTGTGCCACCACTCGAAGTGGTGTTGCCCTTTGTCCTTCCTTGGTTCCCTCAGCCCCATGGCCTCCATGAGAACCTTGGACTTCCATTTATATCTCCTGCGCATGGTAGCCTCATTGCTACCTCGCACCCTCTTCTTTCGGCATGCTTGCATGCCTCTTTTACTTCTTCACACTCAACCACACTGTTGTGGAAGTGCTCTCTTTCCTTTTCTGACATATCCCTTTGGGACATGTCAGACCTTTTCCTCTTCCAGCAGATACATGCCCTTGGTCCATGCTAGTGTACTGCCACCTGTGTACACTATATAAACCCTGGTGGAACTGGCTGGGAACCCCAGCTAGTTCTATGCAATCCATGCGTATCTACTGGCATCCAGAGAGTCCACTTCATCTTCAACCTCTCAAGACTTTGCTTACTCTTCTGTGGTCTAAAGGTCGCCCCAAGACCTGCTTGCTGGGTTCTGGACCTAGGACCATAGACTTCCGCATCTATGTTGTCTGGTGAAGTCCCAACAACAGCTATCTCTTTGGCTTGCCACTGAGATACTGTGTGCGTTGTAACATAAAGAGTGTGGAGGGCATGAGCCTGAGGATGCCAAGGATGAGGGCGAATGTTCTAGAACAAAGGGACATGCCTAGATAGGCATGTAGCACTGACGGGGAAGTACCAGAGTGCAGGTAGTGCTTAGTCATGTGGCAATGAGTAAGCGGTGGCAG
The DNA here is from genome assembly GCA_038093855.1 of Rugiboletus extremiorientalis. Taxonomy (NCBI): domain Eukaryota; kingdom Fungi; phylum Basidiomycota; class Agaricomycetes; order Boletales; family Boletaceae; genus Rugiboletus; species Rugiboletus extremiorientalis. Next base: position 27,510 of record JBBPSY010000058.1, read on the forward strand.
TGATAGGGGCTACCTGGGTGATGAGTGAGTGCTGGAGGCATGAGCGATGTTCCATATGAAGTATTACCTTCTAGGCCTAATGGTAGGCATAGCAAGGTGGCCCTGGTAATGGTCTATATGTGGTGTCCTGTTGTATGAGGGAGGCGACGGAGGAGGAGCGAGTGGAAGACGAGCAACAAGGAAAGCTAACCAAAGAAAGAAAAAGGTATGGGGGTTCCCATTATCATAACACCCACCACCTGTCTGAGAAGGGTTGTAAGGAGGACAAGGAGCACCTGGAGTCGAATCCCACTGCTTTGTCATCAAAGTGGATGCATGTGGTCACTCGGCCTGACATTGAAGAAGCTCTGTTCAAATGGGTTAAGCATATTGTTACAATAATGGGAACCCCCATACCTTTTTCTTCTTTCAGATAGTTTTCCTCATTGTCATTGTCATCGTCGCTCATCTTCCCCTCACTCCTCCTCTGTCGCCTCCCTTGTACAATGGGACACCATGTGTTACGATGCACACGGTATCTCAGTGGCAAGCCAAAGAGATAGCTGTCGTCAGGACTTCACTGGACAATGTAGATGCGGAGTCTACAGTCCTAAGTCCAGAACTCAGCGAGCAGGTCTTAGGGCAACCTTT
>JBBPSY010000059.1:0-28107 GCA_038093855.1 Rugiboletus extremiorientalis
CCGATCAGGAAGGCGACAACGGATCGCGAGAAGTACCGAGCGATGCCTTATCGGGAATGATGATACGCGTCGCAGACGCGGGACAAAGGGAGACCTGGAAAGACAGTGGTGGGCACGAGCCCGAGGACGCCGCGGACGAGGGCGAGCGGCTCTAGAACAAAGGGACACGCTTAGATAAGCGTGTGGCGCTGACGGGGTAATACCGGAGGTCGGATAGTGCTAGCCTATATGGCATTAGGTAAGCAGTGGCGATGATAGGGGCTATCCGGTGACGAGCGAGTGCTAAGGAGCACGAGCGATGTTCCATACGAAGTATAACCTTGTAGGCCTAACGGTAGGCGTAGCAAGGTGGTCCTAGGTGTTGGTCTATACGTGGTGTCCCGTGTACGAGGGAGGCGACGGAGGAGGAGCGAGAGGAAGACGAGCGACGACGACGACGAGGAAAGCTAAAGAGAGAAGAAAAAGGTATAGGGGTTCCCATTATTGTAACAGAAGGCATTACCTGATGATTATCAGTATGAATACGGACTACGACAGTAGCCAATAGTACTTCACAATGTATTCCTAAGAGAATCCCCTAGAGACGGTACATGACCATGGGATATCTCATATTACATAATATATAAGTACCATTTACTGTAGCATAGCATATGACAGCCAACGAGGCCCATACAGACATTACATGTAGTCTTATGTATATATTATGATACACGGACATTAAGAGATCTAGATCTAAGATGAGATGGTATCTTGATAGATCCACATCTAGATCAGATCCGATATTACGATATAGGAGGTGGAGATACCACTGATGCTCCCATGGGTGACATTCCCAAGGGACAGTGTTCTCACACCACGGGCATTAAAGCCTCATGGTGTACACACCATAGATAGTTATCTATGATGTCATGCCCTAGGACCATGTAGGTCACTGGGCATTCCCTTATGTAGTATAGTTTACTTATATAAGCCCAAGGACTCTGTAGTATATAATAAAGACCCAAGACAGCCTAAGCTCCCCAACTTAGTCCTCTTGTATTCTCCCCTGAGTACAATTGTAGCACTAAGTCGCTCCAATCCTTTACTTATTCATTTATTCTGGTGACATCTTATTGGTGTTGCCTATCTGTCACTAGGTTTTATCCCTAGTACGATTGGGTCGCAACAGGACCCTTTTACTTACCTTCCCTTTCTGTCATGCCACTACCTCCTTGCAGTGTCGCACCTTTCCCTTTCTGTGACTGCCTCCGCAGTCATAGACCTTTTACCCTTTCTCAGCCAACTGCCTCCTTTTGCAGAGCTGAAACCTTTCTCCTTCCAGCATGCTCCTTTGGAGCACTGTGAACTATTACCTTTTCCAGTATATAGCCACCATGGTACAGCCCCCTTTGTATGGTATATAAACCTTAGTAGTAGGACTGCTGGATCTCTAGCTAGTTCTATGCAATCCACGTGTATCTACTGGTAACCTCAGAGACCCTAAGTCTCTTGCCCCTCAAGACTTAAGCTTCCTTTCTCTGTGGTCTAAAGGGTGCCCTAAACCCTGCTACTAGTGTCTTAGGACTGAGGGCTACAAGCTTCTGTACTCATATTGTCCATTGAAGTCCCAATGGCAGTCTCTCTCTGACTTTGTCACGAAGATATTGTGCACGTCATAACAGACATCATCCTGATCTGGCATATTGCCTCTGCAATAGTTCACTGTTCCTAATCCAACTTGACACTCCTTTGTCTCAAGCAGATCCTTTCCTAGTTTGGCACTACTGCTCCCACAGCAGTATCTCTCTCCCAATCTGGCTAGCTGCTCCTTCACAACAGCAGATCTTCTTCCTTTTCTGGTCAACTGCCTCTATTGCAGAACTGGACCCTTTCTAACTCTGCAATACTGTTCCCAAACAGTATTGCAGACCTTTACCCTTTCAGTCTCTCATGTGTCTTTCCTTCCACATCAGTAATCCTGATACTATAGGTTCTATTACCCATATTGGTCACTGTGTCAACTCGCTCCTTTGAGCTCATCTCATAGCTTAGTCATACTATAGTTCTGTAGTATATAAGCTGTGCCATGTAGAACTTAGTCCCCCAGGTAGTTCTATGCAATCTTCCTGCGATTACATACTGGTGTCCATTCTTTCCTTCTGTGAGACTGAGGCTCTCTTGAGTCCTTCTAGTTCTGGAGCTTCGCTTTGGTTAGAGTATTGGAACCACATGTCTTAGCTGACATTGTTGGTTACTAGCTTGGGCTCCAGTCATCATAGTGCAACAGTTGCCTTGTGTCAAAACAGTCTCCATCTCCTTGTCCCATACCACCTCCCCTCTCTTTCTGGGACCAGACCACCACCCCCTCCACTGAAAGTGAAGCACACCTGGTCTCCTCCTTCCCTGTCCTTGCTGATGCCATTAATTATGTCACATCTGTGGGAGAAACAACAATGCCTTCCTCCCCTTCTTCCACAGGTGCCACCACCTTCTTAAAGATCAATGACAAACTGATTGGTCTTGAAAGATTTACTTAAGCCTTCAGAGACATCCTCAACAAGCTCATATGGGACCTTGAGGGACTCTGGGTTGCAATGCCATCCCCACTGCCACCTTATTCCAACCACCCAGTGCATCCATTGTCCAGTCCTGCCCATCACAGCCACTTTTGTCCAGTTCTGCCCGTCACACCCACTTCACTCACCCAGAACAATGCTCCTCTTCCAACCCCACTCCCTGTTGTGTTGGCACCCCATCTCTGTCAGAGCCCTTGATCAAATCTGACCCCCCCCAGACACACCCACTTGTCACCCCACTCCCTCTGTTGCCACCCCCCTCATTCCTCACCAACACCCCATGGAGTGAGGAAGAGATCACCACTGTTGTGACGCACATGGTATCTCAGTGACAACATCAAAGAGATTCCTGTTGTCAGGACTTCACTGGACAATACAAGTGCAGAAGCTTGTAGTCCTAAGTCCTAAGACACTAGTGGCAGAGTTCTGGGTACTCTGAGACAGCAAGGAAGAAAGCTCAAGTCTTGAGGGACAAAGACTTAGAGGTTTCTGACTTTGCCAGTAAATATGTGTGCATTGCATAGAACTAGCTGGGGATCCAGCAGTCCTACTACTAGGGTTTATATAGGGTACAAAGGGGGCTGTACCTGGTGGATATATATGGCTATGTACTAAAAGGGAAACGGTCTGCTGTGCTCAGAAAGGGAGTACAGTGGAAAGGGAAGGGTTTCAGATTTGTAAAAGGAGGCAGTCATCTGAGGAAGATATAAAGGTCTATGACTGTGGAGACAGTCACAGAAAGGGAAGGATGCAACACTGCAAGGGGGCAGTGGCACAATGAGAAAGGGAAAGTAAGTAGAAGGGTCTATGACAGTGGAGGCTGTCAAGGAATAGGAAGAGTGTGACACTGCACTGAGGCAGTGATGCACAAAAAGGAAAGAATAGACATACTTCAATTGCATAAGTGATAAGTACCTAGCTAACTCATAAAGGGACAAGGTAAGCAGGTTAAGTGTTGTACCAGGTATGAAGAAAAGAGGTAAATGGGGAGGGGGAGTGTGATACCATAACAACCACTGTTATCAATGCCATCAGTCAGGACACATCCATTGGGACTGTCCTCTGAGAGACAGCAATGATCCCAATGATATGCTCCCCTCCAGTCCTGCCCACCTCCTTTGCAACACAGCCAATACCACTGCTGCTGCCTCCTCCCCAACTGCCACTGACATGCCCTGGGGGGGATGACTATGAAGTTAATGAGGAAGACATGTTCAGACCTGACAGGGACTAGTGGACTACAGTGGTCGTCCACCCTAGATGAAGGTAATGTTACAATACTGCAGTCCCCCTCTTCTTTTTCTTCACTCCTCACATACTTCTATGCCTAACACCTACTTATCCCATCCCTTTATGGATTTAGCTAGGTATTTATGTATCTGCATAACTCCTATATTTCCCCTTTCATTCTTACAGTATGTTTCTTCTTTCCTTTTCATGTTACTGCCTCCTTGCAGTACCAGTATCCTTCCCTTTCCATAACAGCTACTGCTGTCATAGACCTTTTGCTCTTTCCACTCTACTGCTTTCTTTGCAGTATCAGACCCTTTCCCTTCCCATAACAGTTACTGCTGTCACAAACCCTTTGCCATTCCCAGTCAACTATCTCCATTGTAGAACTGGAACCATTCCCCTTCCACTATGTTGTCTCCATGCAACCTAGCAGACCCTTTATTCCTTTCCAGTATACTTATGCTGAGTACTACCCCCAATGTACTATATAAACCTTCCCTACTGGTAGAACTGGTATTATGTCTGAGACATGACTGGGATTTGACAAAGTCAAAGACAAGGATGTTTTAACTTGTGAAACATTCAAGGGGTTCAATGGTAGTCCAACTATGCAATGTGGGGACTGAGGCACAAGCAACCAGCCAAATGCATGCAAAGGATCTGCCTAAAATTGAGGCCAAGGTTGAAGGGTCAAAGGTTTGTCCTGTTGGAAGATTTCTCAATAGCAGGAAAGTGTTAGCTTCAAAGTGTGACAATTGACTTATAGAAATCTAGATGGAGTTCGAGAGTTTCAAAGATACTAGGTAGTATTCTCAGTAGGTCAAAGTGAAGAGACATTGTAGGCTACAATGGATTTTATATATGTAAACAATTTGACCATGACTAAGCAATAGAATCTGATGGGAGTTAATAGAATAAAGAAGCTTGCTGACTGAGCAAAAGATAAGGAATTCAGCAAGATAAGAGATAAGAAGATAAGAGATAAGAAGTTACTGACTAAGTGAATGGAATCTTGTAGATTCCAGTAGAAGGAACATTAGTCAGCAATGCAATTGAAGAAAAGAAGAAAGTCCTTAGCATAGTTTGAGTGTAAGGCTTCCAAGAATTATATAAGGGGCACAAATGGTCGACTGGTTACACTTATGAAGAAAGGTTGTTAGGAAGAAGAACAATACAAGGATGAGAAAAGAGTAAATTGTAACAACTGGCTCTCCAGCTAGTTCTATGCAATCCATGTGTATCTTCTGGTATACACCCTTGGTCACTCCATCTTCACCCCCTCAAGACTCTGCTTCCTTGCAGTAGGTCTCTGTGCACCCAGAGTACAGCTGGCTAGTATCTTTGGACTTAGGGTTGCAAGCTTCTGCACTTGCAAGACCCAATGAAGTCCTGACAACAGGTAGTCTCTCAGCATTCACCTTAGAGATACCGTGTGTGTCATAACATATGGGGCCCATTACTATAACAACAACGACATATTCTCTGCGTAGGGATCACAACCACTTGTTTGGAAACATGCCCCCAACAATCCAGGAATGACAAGGGACATCCTCATTAGATTGCCACTGGCTCTATACAACAGCACATGGATAGTACACCTCACCAAATGTCAGACAGAGGTGCTGTTATGCAAGAGCATACTGCTAGGGTCATTGACTCAGTTAAGAGGACAACTTATCAATAGGGCAGTGGAGGCTTGAGAAGAAACAGTATATGTATCTATATACTGTGGTAGGTACTAGCCACAAGGCAAAGCAAAGAGTGTACACTCAATGGGGTATGAGACCATTAGAGAGAAGCAAAAGAGGCCTTGACTGTTATGATTTCTTTCTTTTTCTCGTTCTCTCCACTTCTCTTTGTATCACTAAGCCTCACATCAACTCATGCTAGAGGCTGTATTCATTTCTTAGTCATCTTCCTTATTGCTGACCAACCTCCCTTCCCATCAGTCTTACTCATCATTTGCTTGGTCAGCAATTCTACCACCTTCCACCATATTCTATAAGGTTCTATCTTTCATTTCTGAAACGTACAGTGACTCCAAAAACTGTTCCAATGTTTGGTAGTTTTGTGGTGTCCATGACATAGCAGTTGTAGGCGTGGGAATACCGCTTAGCATTGGTGGGAGCATGTGACCAGCGAACCCCTGGCTACCTGATGACCCAATAATCACGTGATTTGGTCCAGGGGCTGCCAAGATACATCTATTTTAAAACAGCAACACCATTGGAACAGTTTTTGAGCTTTTAATACTGAAGAGGGTATTTGATATATATCAATACTTAGTGTATCCTCCTTTGGCTTTAAGCACTGCCTGAATTCTTCTAGGCATGCTCTCAATCAGCTTCTGACACTCCTCAATTGATATCTTCTCCCAATCCTCCTGAATCCTGTCCCATAACTCATGAATCCCACTAGCAGGCTTTTTATGGTCTGCAAGTCTCCTTTTGAGATAACCCCATAGGTGTTCAATGGGGTTGAGGTCAGGAGACTGTGCAGGCCACACCATAGTCCTGAAATCCTGCTCCTCTAGCCAGGCCTTCACCTTTCTACAGGTATACTTGGGGTCATTGTCCTGCTGAAAGATGATGTCAGGAGGATTAAGACCATAATACTGCAGACTATTCAGCAGCTCATCCTTCAAAATCTGAAGGTAAAGGTCACCATCCATCCTACCATCAATCTTGGCAGCATAGCCAACTCCCTGCCAAGTCATGCAGCCCCACATCATCACAGAACCACCACCAAACTTGACAGTCCCTTTTACCAACCTGTTGCTGAGCCCCTCACCTGCCTTTTTCCATGCCCATTTGCATTCATCTGACCCTAGACAATTGATTTTGGTTTCATCAGACCATACTACCCTCTTCCAATCATCCAGAGTCCAATCTTTGTGTGCATAGGCAAAGTCTAAACAAGCCTTGCAATGCTTGATAGAGAGTAGGGGACGTTTGGACTTGACCACAGCCTTCATACCAGCATTTTTCAAGTGAAGGCAAATAGTGTTGGCAGAGAGAGGCTGGTTGATGATATTGGAGAGTGCCTTGGTCACCTGAACAGCAGTTTCAGCTTTACCAGAGGTGATAAGACGCTGAGCATAATGGATGTTGGTAGGAGAAAGCTTGGTTGGACAACCTCCAGTAGACTTTTGAAGGTCAGAATGCTCCTTGGAATGAAGTCTGGAGATAGTGGCAATGCCTACTCCTGTGCTGGATGCAATAGAGCAAATAGAATGCCCAGAATCAAGCTAAGAGAGGATAGTGCTCTTTTGAGTAGCAGAGAGAGATTGCATGATGGTAGTGGTTGAAAGCAAAGAGGCGTGTGACTTATTTCAAGCTCAGACAATATATTTATATGTGTATCTTTGTTTGTAGCACCAAATAACAACAAATATTGCATCATTTTACTGAAATCTTATGAAGCATATAAAAGGCTCAAAAACTGTTCCAATGGTGTTGCTGTTTTAAAATGGATGTATCTTGGCAGCCCCTGGACCAAATCATGTGATTATTAGGTCATCAGGTAGCCAGGGGTTTTCTGGTCACGTGCTCCCACCAACGCTAAGTGGTATTCCCACGCCTACAACTGCTATGTCATGGACACCACAAAACTACCAAACATTGGAATGGTTTTTGGAGTCACTGTATATAAACCAGTTGTCTACCTGCATTGTATTTCCTAACTTTGACCTACTTGGCAATCTACCCAGTAGACTCCTCAAACTTCCTTGAACCCTTGGACTTCTATAAGTCAATCATGCCACTTTGAAGTGCATGCTTTTGTCTTACTTTGAACTGCCATCTGAAGTAAGGATGAACCTTTGAACCTATGAATCTCAGAATGTTCCTCATCCTAGGAGGAACCCTTGACCTTATGTTTGACCAAGTCCTATGTTAGTACTTCAGTACAAACGTAACAAAAGATCAAAGTTCTCCTCAATAGCCTACCAATGATGTAGTAGCCATTCACCACAGACCCACCTCGTCCACCCACTGGGGCCCTAGATCTCGCCAACAACCCTCACCAGAACTTGTAGAGTCCAAACCCTCTGAACAACACCATGAATCCCCTCCTCCCTCTGATCCCGACATCAACATTGACCAGGATGAAGCTCTAGACCTTTTCCACCAGTTCTCTGCTTCCCTAAGGATCCCTCAATCCCCCACTCCTCCATCCTGTTGTGCATGGGCCTTACTGCAGGTCATCGAGTTAAGTAGCACTCGAGATGAGCAGCGAGCTTTACGTAGAATAGCTGCGAGGGAATGGGGAATAAGGGGATCAAGGTGGTGAATGGCAGAGAGAGCCAGCAACAAGCGCAACCTCTGATAGGTCTCACTTATGCAGACAAGGAGGATGCGGGCGATGGGCAAGGGAACTGGTTACCCCTTGTGGATCCCAAAGGATTATGATTCTAGAGAGGAAAGTGAGGAAGGATGCTTTGCAAGCTTAGGACGACACACAGTAAAACCGAGACTGCATAGAATAAGCTAGGCAATATACAGTGGAGTCCCTAGCTATTTATCTAGTAATACAACCCTGAGCCCTGGGTCGAGGAATGGGGTGAAGGGGAAGGTTGAAGGGTTTAAGAGGAAGCTTGCCATAAGGGCAAGCTGTGGAGTCCGTGGGTTTCCAGAAGGGAAAGAAAGTCTGCAGGTTTCCAGAAAAAGAAGAAGGAAATCTGCAGGTGTGAGAAGGAGATTTGCAGGTTTAGATAAAGAAATCCACAGATTAAATAAGGAAATATGCAGGTGTTTAGAATAGGAAGAAAGGGGTCTGGAGTGGCTTAAGGGAGTTCCAGCATGTGGACTACAGGTATGTCAGAGAAGACTAGCCAGTTGTCTTCAAAGTAAGTTACAGGGGTGAAGGAAAAAGAGGAAAATGATAGTCTCATACGAGAGGTGGGGCGCTCAACTGTAACATTACCCCCTTCATTAGGCAGCTGCACTGCAGCTACAACTTCAGCAGTCAGGGCCGGACTGGTCTCCCTCATTGATCTTGTAGTTGTTGTTGGACTCCTCATTCCATGTCCAGGGTCAACAGGGGAATGGGTTGTTACAAGGGTGGGGACAGTTGTCCACAATATGCCTGAGGGCGTCACAATTGCCGCAATGGCATCGTGGGCAAGAGGCACCTGCTATGCCCGATTAGTAAGCCTAAGTGGGCTTGATCCACATTTATGGCATTGCTTATAGTTAGGCTTGCAAATGTTATTTTCTCAACACCAGCCATAAACCTTGCCCTAAATCCTGGCCTAACTTAGCAAATACAAGCTCTACTCCACGCATGGTTCAGCACGACATTCAGCTGCAATATGGCAGTCCCACCCTCGTCCCAACACAGCTGTATGGTGCATCCCACCACATCAAATCACTCCTACGCCCAATCCCAACGCAGCTATACTACGTATCCCACCCTCAGATTACTTCCCATGCTGCTAACTCCTCTCCACCACTGTCATCAATGTCGCAGACGGTGTCCACGCCTGGCAACATTATCGCTGGGATGTTTGGTACGGCATTCAGCAGCAATACAACAGTCCTGCCCTCGTCCCGACGCAGCTGTATGGCGCATCCCACCACATCAGATCACTTCCATGCCCAATCCCAACATGGCTATACTACATATCCCGCCCTCAGATTACTTCCCACGCTGCTTCCCTCTCTCCACCACTGTTGTCAATGTTGCAGATGGTGTCCATGCCCAGCAACATCGCCACTGGGATGTTTGGTATGGAACAATTCAGTAGCCTCGCCCTTGTCCTAGCATGGCTGACGACGTATCCCCTCAGACAACTTTCCATGCCGCTATCCTCTCTACCACCATCATCAATGTCGTGGACGGTGCTCACACTTTCCGATGTTGTCTCTAGGATATTCAGCATGGCACTCAGCAGCAATACAGCAGCCCCGCCCTCGTTTTGGACCTGACACTGTTGTATGACGCCCTTAGTGACTATGTAGGACATGTGGTCCATGCTTTCAGCAACCCAGCAGCCCCGCCCTCGTCTTGGACCCAACACCACTGTATGACACCCTCAGTAATTATGTAGGACATGCGGGAACTGGCTTGGTGTGGCACGCAGCCATGCGAGGTGTGCACATTGGGCAGGCCCTTGCATGGGAACTGTCTGCATCTCAACGTCACTATAGTGTTTGTCCCCCACTTGGGCAACTTCCCACCCTGCCTCCCTCTCTGTTGTCGTCTGATAGACCTATTGTGCATCCCCCCACTGCCGTTGTCAATGTTGTGGACAGTGTCTTCATCTTGGTCAGTTTCTCCTTGTCGCCTACCCCTGCCTGCATGAACCCACTTGCATGCAGTCTGCCTCCAGCTGCCTCAATCTTCCCCGTCCCTCATTATTCTGACTGTCAGTCAACCTTCCATGTCAAGATGGTCATCCACCATCCAATATCGAGGGTTGTCCAAATTGGTAGCCCTTCATAGCTTTAAGGGCAGGACTCATACCACCAGGGTACTCCATTCCAACCAACAAGCTGCTCATGTGCAACATGTGCAAGCTGAGCGTGCCGCTGCGATCAATGGTGTGTTGTAAGTATCCTTCCGTATGATTGGCAATAGATATATATTCTTTCAGCATTGTCTGTGGACGATCAAGACCTTGTTGACGACATGTTTTCAGCTCAAGATATAGATATTCCATACCATCCTCCAATACATGATACTGATGCAAATGATGAGTCAGGAAGTGAAAATGATGAATTTTCAGGTCTCACAAACAAGATACATGGACATCGTGAATGGTATGTAGGTTTTAAGCTCTGTTTGACTCATCACCTAACCCTACTGAAGTAGTTCCTGCATAGATACTCGTGATCGCCATGACCGCAACAACATATAGATGAATCATTGGGAAGTCCAAATACCGCATCTAGTGGACGCCTACTTGGCTTACCGAGAACGAGACCTTGGAGATGGACTCCCTCCTGCTGAGGCACCTCCAGCCAACCTTTCAACAGATGCTGGTGCTCCTGCATCCATTTCAGGTATTGAACTCGTTGACATTTTTAGTGAGGCTTGTTCTGTTGAACGAAATGAATATTCTCTGATGAACGGGCTTCAGGCAGGCGAACGGTGGTGCTAGCTCCATGCTCTCACCATATTTTTCCAAATGAGAACCTTATCCACCATGGATACCTCGGCTGCTCCCCAGTCTACCTGACTGTTGTGATCTCCATCCATACGCTAGCTTCTTTCTGTCAGTCCCACAGAATGTGTCCATATTTCAGTATTCAGGCCCAGTGCAAAACTCTTTGTCATCTGCATCATGTAAGAAACTCAGTTTGGTAACAAGTCAATTTGCTAATCTGTGTCAGGTGCCATACTGGCCTTATTTGAGCATGCAATTTTCTTGGGCCTTCGATATATATCTTGAAATCATTCACCACATTGAGAAACACATCCATGCAGCTCTTAAACAGGATGCCACACATTGGTGACTACTAAATGAATGTCCAGCATGCTTCTATATGCTCCAGGATGAACCCAAGCTTTACTTCGACTGGCTTGTTTCAATAGATGGGAACAACAGTTTGAAGCGATGGGATAAAACCGTCTATGGCCTCAAACCACACGAGGATCAGCGTGTTGCACGATCCAATTTCTGGCTTAGTAACAAGTATGTTGACAGGTTCAAGTATGATGTTACCGCAAAAACGGTCAGTAGTACTTTGTATGCCAAGAACTCATACTAATGCAGACATTAGACCCTGGTCACTGCTGCTACTGTCGATGATGATGATACCGATAATTGGGAGACTCTGGCGCAGCCTGATCAGTCTGGTCAGTTCAACTGTGTGGATTGTTGGCAAAATGCTGGTCCAGAGCAATGCAAAAAAATGTTCTCTGTCTTCCATGAGTCTGGAATTTTTGTTGCAACCTGCCAGCACTGCTTTGTTTTGCTCGCATGCGACATGATCAAAAGTGGAGAACTATGTGTCAGACCTTGCGTAAATGTTTTGGAAGCTGACATACCTTGACAGGGCAAAATATCCATTGGCAATCATTGACTGTCTTCTTTTGGCTTATGGGGCGAATGGCAGCTGTGCATATGACATTGGGTGCACTTTCGCAAAGACAGCTGAGGGAAGTTCACTGGGACCGAAAGTATGTGAACTCAAGTTATGTTTCATGGTTGGTTCCTTTCATGACCATGCACACAACAGGAAATGCCAGCTTGATTGGCATCCCATGTACATCGAAGGAACTGGCCACACAGAAGGAGAAGGGTGTGAGCATGTCTTTTCATCATCAAACGAGCTTGCTTGTGGAGTCTGCCATGCTAGTCATTTCCATCGGCATCAAGCCATTGAACAGCATTTTGCCTTCTGGAATGAAGACAAGTATGAAGCTCTTAGTATGTTATTGATTTAGACCGCGAGCTTGTCGTTGATGCTTCAATTGCAGCATACTTTATTTGGAAATATTATCAAGGCACTTTGAATATGGTCCACACCCTTACCACAGAGCTCATGGCTATTAAGGCTGCACTCCATCTTGTTGACGACAATTTCCTTCGCTTCCACACCAAAGAACGCAAGTATCTGGAGTCCCTCAAACAACCGCCCTTGGATGATCAGCTTAGTATACGTTTTGTCCAAGTCCTTGATGAACTTGAACAAGCCAAGTAAGTATACATTGTCTATTATACATTCAATTCATTCCCTTTTATTCAGGGTTGATTGGGGATCAGCACATGAGGCCGCCAACGTTGCCCTGTGCAAAGTTTTACCTGGCAATGTCAATGCCATATTTGGTGTGGTTAATGAAGCCTGCATCAGAGCTGAGTCAGCATACACGAAACTACAACATACTGAGACTCTGGCTGCACATCTACAAATTCATCTCAGCCTGGAAACTTGTTGGGATGTCGGTGGTGAAGAATACAGTCGCTTCAAAGAGGAGGCGACTTTGGGCAAGTACCATGAAGCCCTCAACAATCTGGAACATCTAGTCATAATGCAGTTGTTTGAATTGTCCAAACTGTCAATGTCTGGAACTGGTACATTATTGAATTTAAGTTATGATTCAAGTTCCTCACTTGTACCCTGATTACTGTAGGTTACAAGTTGCGTCAGCAAATCAGCAAGGCACTTCAACAGTGATCAGAAGCCATTTGGAAAGCAATTGTGAGGTACAACACCCAAGCTGCTGCATTAAGTCCACCCCGTGGCACTGTCTCATGGAAGGATATTACCAACTATACATTCCTAGGAGAATTTGATTTCCTTCATCATTCACGCACTGATATTCGAGATCATGAGTGGTCAAAGCCAGCAGTCCAGGAGGCCACGGTTGAGTTTTTCAGATTATGTCATGCACAGGAGGAAATCATCCATCTAAATGTCGAGGTTTGGTGTTTACGAACTGCAATACAAAACAAGGAACAAGAGACCTCGAAGGTGATTGCTACCCTTCTCATTTCTGCTCCGCTTCTTGGACTCGAGGCACAGCAGCTGCATCATCCTCATGCCACCGTGAATGCTGTACACCTACATCGCTTGGATAAAATAGAGGAGTTACATGGATACAGTGGACAGGGTGGAATCAGCATCCATCTCCAGCATCCGCCTGCTACTGGTGTCTCTATAGAAGAACTGTCTTTACCGTTGAATAATCCCAGTAAGTTTTATTTCTAGACCTGTCAGCCATGCTAACGCATTCTTTCTATACTTTATAAATCTAGCAACCTTGCATGCTCAAGCTGATTCTGACATACATGGCCTATATCAGAACAAGCTTGGGGATGGTGATCTTGCCGAGTGAGAAGAAGATACGGATGGTCTTGAGAGTATGGCAGATTTTCTGTATGATATCTATGATTGATGTAGTACCTATCGTAATATTCTACTGGTCTCTGATGACTACTCTTTCGATGGTGCACTCGAGATGGATACCTATCAACTTAAAGTACATACAATGATGGTAGGAATGATTGTTGGTGTGTAAATCATGGGTGCTGCAAACAAGGATGGATGAGAGGACAAAACAACCTTGTTGGACGATTCATTGGCAAAATGAAACCTGCATTCCACTTGGTTTGTCCAGCCTGAGTATAAATTTGTACTAGATACCATTTGAACTGGATGCTACGTTGTAGAAATGGTAATATGGTGTTTTATACATGGTGGGTGACGCACGCCACTTGCACCCACATTTGGACATACAGCACAGAGTCAGTACTAACTACATCTATCTACTGCCACTTACACAAGCTTGCTTACAACAATGTCAAGGGTGCAAGATGGTCCAGCGCCCTATCATACATATAGCCTATATACTGCATTTCGAGTGGGGCTGGTGCAAGCAGTAAGTTGTCATGATTTCAGTTTCCTCAATCACGCAAACCTTCGGAATTGATTATGTTCCTAGCTCACATATGAGAACTTCGTTTATACTTCGACTGTCATATCATCCATCTTTTTAGACATAGCTACCATGTCCACATGGCTTCCTCAATCTGAAACAACCCCACTGGATGGCCAAGACTGGTCCACACTCGACTTCACCATCGCTTTGATAATCAATTCATCTCCGGGCCTTCTGAACCAGCTCAGTCCCGAAAGGCATTAGACAATTATATGTGCGCTTCTTCAACACAGTGCACATCAAGATGGTACGTATCTCAAAACCAGAACACCTGCTGGTCTTCATCCGGAATACCTGGCTTTCAATTCCAGCCAGCGGTCAGAGCATGAAAACCTGACGAAGACGATCGAGAACTCGGTTACTGATGTTTTTGATGTGGTACATCCTCATCAATTTCTCAAACTCTCTGCTAATATCCTGTGCTAGATTACCATGCTGGACCATTTAGACGGCAGCATAACAACTCTCATACGATGCCCAGGCTCACAGGCAACGCCAGATCTTGCCACAAACAAAATCACCATCAATTTATACATTACTCCTTGCGAGCTCGACCAAAACAACCATGTTGGTGGGAATATGGCAGTCCTTGTCCAGGCATTCTGTGAAGATTTTGCACTCCCTCACTTGCATCGTTTCATGGAGTGGTGCAAGGTAGAGTCAGTCAGGCCTCTAAAACCCTGTGGTATGTTTTTACCGTTGCCGTGATCATACTGATTTGCTGACAACAGGCTGTCCAAGAGCTCGCAAAGCCTATTAGTTCTATCGGTCCAGACCACCTGCCTGCATTTGTCAGTCCACACAGTGCCCGAATTCAGTGCATAGCCAGGGTAAAGGGGGATTTCGAGAACACTGCCAAGTCATCGGTCTCTCATTCCGCTGCCATTCGTGAAGTGGCTGTGGTGGCAAACTCAACCCTAACAAACATGCCAGCACCATCCACTGCCACCACGGCAATGGCTCAATGCTCCATTCTCCGACGCTGCCTAGCAGATGCCTTCCTACATCAGGCAGGAAATAAAGCCATGGAGCCTATTCTGCTTATTCTTCCTGATCTCCCTTGAGTTGCAAATCAGCCCCTCATCAGCATTGGCCCTAACTCCAATGTCATACTTGATTGGTTCAAGCTTGGGGACAAGCTCTTACCAAAATTGCATCTGCTCATCGGGACTGTATGCAGTGGCTGCTGGGAAGCGAGTCTGAGGTCGTCACCCTGGAATCTCACTTACAAACAAGCTTCAAACTTAGCCTGGGTGTTATCCGCTGACTTACACGTCCCTGCTGCTACCCTTGTTATTGTAACTGCTAATTGTTGCGATTCGTCGTATGCCTACATGCATAACCTTATTACATGCACAAGTCTTCGCTCTCTACACTATGCTTGAGTGGTAGTATATGCTTGGACCCTAACCCTAGGATGTTGTACAGGAGTTCTACATACTCCGTTTCTTTTTCGCATTTGTTTGTACTTGTTTATCTTTTTATGGAACTCCGATCCAAACTCTGACCGTACCAATGTACCGGTTGTTTGGTTGTGTTTACATTATTATGTGAGATCGCCGTTTGCGATTCGCTTCCATGTTTCATCATTCTTCTTTTAATCTCCGTTCGACACATGCATCACGTATGCTTCTCTTCTTATTTTAATTACCGCTATGCTTCCATTTTACATGTGTCTCACCTCACCTCTTTAATCTCTGTCTGTGATGTAGTTACCTCATGTATTTAATCTCCATTGTTTGTAACATACAAACAGTAGAGTAGTATTTAAGCAATACCATACCAACCAAGAACTCCAGTCAAGTTCTCTGTTGGATTCCCCAGCAATTATACTTGTCCCTCCTATTGAGTTATAGTGGTGTAACCTAGGTTGATTTCTGGGTTGCAACATTAGAACTTGACTACTTCTACCTACCTTACACCACTTTCGTCGTCTCATCAACACCATCTTCAGACAACCCCGATCCACAGGGACAAGTGGAACATATCAGACCCGAGGTTGCCTTTGTGCAACAGGATTTTTTTTTCACACTTTACTTCTTTTGGTCCTTCAACCCCCTTCCTTTTACGTAAAGCGCTCCCGAGATGGGAGAAGAGAGGCTTGCAGGCTATAGGCTGGAGCAGTGGGTACCCTCAAGAGGGTTTCAAGCGTTTAAAAACCGCCCCGCCACTATAGTTCTCTTTCTTTTGGGATACGTTCCCAAGTCCTCATGAGGCTCCTTTTTTTACGATTACATATTCCACGTTTCAGTGAAAGAGCAGTCTTGTGCCCACTGAACCATCGAATTACAGTACCAAGTAGCTACCCTTTCGAAGAAGGACTGTGCAGTAGGCTATTGGCTGCAAGTCCGATGATATTGGAGAGGAACAGCCCTTATATCGTTTATTACTCCATTTTCTTTTCATAGGATGTTCAACATCCCCACGCACTTTAAAGGCTTCCCAGACTTCCCAGTTGGGAAATACACCTGTGACGTTCGCTACGCTTGCAAACGTGAAGACACAGAAGACGACCCATCCCTCGATTCCTATTACGACGGAATCGCCTTACACTACAAAACCAAGGAACAGCAAAACGCGCTGTTAAACTGGCTAGAAAATAAGAAGGCCAGATACATTAAAGAAGGAGAATTACCACCACATCTCTACGAATCCAAAGCAACCTACATCCAGTCCTCTAAAAGGAAGAGAGACGAATTCCCCAACTACGACTCTGACATTGACGAGTCACATTTACCAAAGAAAAGAAAAAGCACCCTTGAATCATGAGACAAGGAAAGACACTGCCTCGCAGCAATCCACTTAGCACAAGTTGAAAAAGAATTCCCAACCCCCCCACTGAAACTGGAAAGACACTTGACTAAAAATGAACGTCGAGCAAGACGCCGCACAGCAGGCTGCTGCCATAACAAACCTTACTGTGCTTGTTACGCAGCTCCAGAACACCCTCCTCACGATGCAGAACCAACTTACTCTTACTACTGCACATGCCAAGGCTGCAGAAGAATTGGCAGCGGGCCCGTGGGCTGAAGTTAAAATTACAAAAAGAGTAGAGGCTATTGCCGACCCCGGACTTTATGACGGGAACTTTGCACGGTTCGACCACTGGTGGACGAACATGCAAATTTACATAGATTGTAATCCCGAGACCTTTATAGACGATTGTTCCTTGTGTCTGGCAGTACTTACAAGGATAGGAACATGTGACGGGTCGGATAGGAACGGAGCAGGCGTCTGGGCACGCACAAAGCTCCAAAGGTACCTTAGTGGCCCAATAGGCATGTGGCCCGATCGCACCTCTCTCAGTGCACTTCTCCTGGAAAGATTCAAGCCAGGAAACCAACAAGACATATACTTGAATCAATTACTCAAGTGCAAACAAGGTCCCCAGGAAAGAACCACCGAATTCTTAGCCCGGTGGAAAACAATATACGACCGCAGCAGGTGCAACGACTTCATGGACACCCACCTACTAGAAAAACATACTCGGGAAGACATCATTAAATTAATCTTCCAACAAGGAGACCAACAAAACACGGTCATAGAATACATGGATACGATTACCACCGCTGGAAATGCCCTGGAGGCATTTCAGTTACGCAACTCTGACAGACGAATCTGGACCGAATCTTCCAGACAAGGACTCTCCACACCCCGCGAAGACGCTATGAACATCAATGCGAATGCAAGAAGCCAAAGAAACAGTGCACCGAATGCCACTTCCTTGGGGGAGGGCATTCTAAGTGCTGTTCAAAGTTTAAACAGGTCCGCGCTGCTTAATCAGGGAATTCATCGGAATCGGAGGAGAATAGTCCATCTCGTGGAAGCAAGGGACGAAAGGGAAAGGGACGAGATCCTGGACCTGATCGAGTCATACAGGGAATGAGCTACGAAGAAATGAAAGCTTATTTCTTTGATCTCCACGAGACAGAGATGAAGGGAAAAGGCCAAGCCAAGTGATCAAACCGGGTGATCACGAGGCAAACGGACCAAATTTGAACAATTTCTATAATCGCTTTTGTAATCTCGACGTGACATATGGAGAAGATGATGATGAGATCTTCGACTCCCAAAATAGGACATTAAATTACGATATGGACTGTTCTTCTTCCCTAACCAAGACCAGGTCTTCTATCAAGAAGCTTGCTGCACGGGAATGCAGGCTTAATTCGGTCAAAACAAAAACAAAAAAATATTCCACCCCTACGTCTTCCCTATCTATAGAAAACCCAGATAAAATCAAAGTGCAATCTATTCATCCAAAACGAGAGATCTGTCTGGAGATCAAAGTTGCTAACTCCATGACAAAGCACAAAATGGTGGCAACCCAAGCACTTTTGGATTCAGGGGCCAACAGCATCTTTATCGATACATGATGGGCTTTGGCTAACAAGATTAAAACTAAGCCTCTTCCGAATCCAATCCCCGTTTACAACATCGATGGAACCAAGAATAGTGCTGGCAATATCACACATGTTGCAGAGCTTATTTTAGAGTTCCAGGGACACAGGGAAAGGATAGAAGCAGAAGTAACGGATCTCGGCAAAAATACCTTAATCCTCGGATACACCTGGCTCACCAAACACAACCCCGAAATAGATTGGCAAACCGGAAATGTCCGACTCACACGATGCCCCCGCTCCTGCTTCTTACTAAGCGATCACGCCACAATCCTGAGAAGTCTAGATGATGACGAAATCAGGAACGCTCCCACTGCCTATCGTGTTATTAAGGCACTTGAACCAAAGGGACCCGTGGACAAAACCCCAGAGGAACTAGTCCCGAGACAATACCATAACTTTATCGAGGTCTTTAAAAAGAATACATCAGAGCGAATGCCGGTTCGTAAACCATGGGATCATGCTATAGATCTCAAACCAGGATTCAAACCTCGAAAAGGAAAATTATACCCAATGAGTCCTGATGAACAAGAAGAAGTGTCTAAGTTCGTTGATGAACAGTTACGAAAAGGCTACATACAGCCCTTGAAATCCCCTCAAACGTCGCCCGTCTTCTTCATACCCAAAAAGGATGGAAAGAAGAGGATGGTACAAGATTACCGATATCTAAACAAGTGGACCGTCAATAATTATCTGCTCCCCCTTATTTCCCAGCTGATTGATCAGCTAAAGGGGGCGAAGCTATTTATGAAAATGGACCTTTGATGGGGATACAATAACGTACGCATCAAAGACGGAGACGAATGGAAAGCGGCCTTCGTATGTCATCAAGGAAGCTTTGAACCCGTCGTCATGTTCTTCGGGCAGTGTAATTCGCCCGCCACGTTTCAACACATGATGAATGACCTGTTCTACGACATGCAGACATGCATCATTGTGTACATAGACAATATCCTGATCTTTACAAAAACAGACGATCAGGAAGAACACGACAAAATTGTACAAGAAGTCCTCAAGAGGCTAAAGGAGAACGATCTCTATTTAAAACCGGAAAAGTGTTTCTTTTCAGTCAAAGAAGTTGAGATGTTGGGAATGATGGTCAACTCTCACAGTACAGAAATGGAGAAAGGCAAAGTACAAGCCATTCTCAACTGGCCCGTCCCCACATCACTAAAAGGGGTTAGATCCTTTATGGGATTGGCCAACTACTATCGCTGCTTTATAAACGACTTCTCACACATTCCGGCACCCCTTAATGACTTGACCAAAAAGGACAAAGCATGGGAGTGGGGAACGGAGCAACAATCAGTGTTTGATACGTTGAAACAAGCCTTCACAGAAGCTCCAATCCTCGCTTACCCAGATAATGATTGCCAATTCTGGCTAGAGTGTGATGCATCGGACTTTGCCACTGGTGGCGTTCTATCTATAGAAAAGGAAGGAAAGTGGCATCCCGTCGCCTTCCATTCCCATAAAATGTCAAGTGAACAATGAAATTATCCTATCACTGACAAAGAAATGCTCGCCATCATCGAATGTACAGAGGTGTGGCGACATTATCTAGAAGGCGCAAAGCATCAGTTTGAGATCTGGTCAGATCACGCCAACTTGCAGTATTTCATGAAATCTCAAGATCTGAATCGGAGACAAGCGAGATGGGCGCAGTGGCTGAGCCGCTTCGACTATATATTAGTAAAGAAACCAGGTACTTCCATGGGAAAAGCTGATGCTCTTAGCCGAAGAGAAGATCACCAAAAGGGAATAGAAGATGATAACAAAGGCGTTGTCTTCATTCCCCCGGAACATGTTTGGCAGACATCCGTTTATATCCACGGAGCAGAAGAAGCTCTCATGGAACGTGTCAGAACAGCCCAAAATAAAATGAAGGAAGGAGACTACGTTATGGACGATAATGGACTATATCGCTCCCACGGCAAGATCTATGTTCCCACCAGAGATCTTCGCCAATCTATTATCGAACTCTATCACGACTCTCCTATTACAGGACACGGAGGTTCCCAGAAGACCCGGGAATTAATTATGCGGTACTACACGTGGGAGGGAATCGAAGCACAGGTTTCCAACTACACATCACGTTGCAAAAGATGCGCACGGATGAAACCGTCCAACCACCCACCTTCTGGCAAGTTGCAACCTAATCCAGCACCCACTGGACCCTGGGAGGATATTTCAGTAGATTTCATAACGGACTTACCCGAGAGCAATGGGTACACTTCCATATTGGTCGTCGTTGATCGATTCTCAAAAGAAGTCGTCTTTATTCCCACGGTCAAAGAAATTACAAGCCTGGGAACAGAAAAAATTGTATCGAGACCACATATGGAAAACCCACAGACTCCCAAACTCTATTATATCAGACCATGGACCACAATTCACTTTTCACGTCATGCGAGATCTGGCCAAGATGCTGAAGATCGAGCTACGCATGTCGACAGCTTTTCACCCTCAGACCAACGGACAAACTGAGTGTGTGAACAGGGACTTACAGCAGTATCTCCGCATGTTCTGTACCGAGAACCAGAATTCATGATATGAATGGTTAGTGCTGGCACAATTTATGTATAATAACAGGCAACATTTGGCAACAAAAAAATCACCCTTTGAAATAACTCGTTCCTATGCTCCTCATATGGGAATCGAACCTAAAACCATGCCGAATCCTGCCGCAACGGACTTTTCCAATGATTTCGGTAAAACCTTAGCAGACGCAAAGAATGCGTTGGAGGCTAGCCGGAGGAGGATGCAGATACAAACGGACAAACATAGAAAAGAAGCCCCTATTTATGAACCTGGCGATCGCGTTTGGCTCTCAACCGAAAACCTTGATCTCAGAAAGACTCGGCAATCGGCTAAATTGACTGAATGGTGGCTCAGACCATATGAAGTTATATCTATACATGGACCTAATGCGGTCGAGTTGAAGCTCCCGCGATCTACGAAAATTCATTCCACGGTTAATATATCAAGGGTCAAATCTTATAAAGGACTATTACCCGGCCAGCAGAGTTACAAACCAGGGCCAATAATTATTGACGATTCCGAAGAGTTCGTTGTTGATTACATTGTTGACAGCAGACTCAAGGGTCGCGTTCTTGAATACCTCATGCATTGGAAGGGATACAGCGACGAGGATAGGACGTGGGAACCCAAGAAGAATCTCGTACACGCCAAAGAGACAATCAAGGACTTTTATTTAAAACATCCGAACACTCCTAGAAAGCTTCACATGACACAAACGGACTTTGATTCATTATTTACGGCTTACGACAATCTTACATCAGCTATGCCTTGCACCTTTGTGGATTGCCTGGAAGTCGATTTCTAGAAGGGGGGTAATGTTGCGATTCGTCGTATGCCTACACGCATAACTTTATTACATGCACAAGTCTTCGCTCTCTACACTATGCTTGAGTGGTAGTATATGCTTGGACCCTAACCCTAGGATGTTGTACAGGAGTTCTACATACTCCGTTTCTTTTTTGCATTTATTTGTACTTGTTTATCTTTTTATGGAACTCCGATCCAAACTCTGACCGTACCAATGTACTGGTTGTTTGGTTATGTTTACATTATTATGTGAGATTGCCGTTTGCAATTCGCTTCCATGTTTCATCATTCTTCTTTTAATCTTCGTTTGACACATGCATCACGTATGCTTCTCTTCTTATTTTATTTACCACTATACTTCCATTTTACATGTGTCTCACCTCACCTCTTTAATCTCTGTCTGTGACGTAGTTACCTCATGTATTTAATCTCCATTGTTTGTAACATACAAACAGTAGAGTAGTATTTAAGCAATACCATATCAACCAAGAACTCCAGTCAAGTTCTCTGTTGGATTCCCCAGCAATTATACTTGTCCCTCCTATTGAGTTATAGTGGTGTAACCTAGGTTGATTCCTGGGTTGCAACACTAATAATTTTCTTCTGATGTTTACACTAACATAATCTTTGTACAGCAACCAAAATCATCTGGTGTTCTTAGCAATGTTTTGAAAATCCTGAGCATTGTAACCCTGCTGTGTGTCCTTTATTTTCTGAGACTTATGATTATTTTTGTGCTGGTAGTAGTAGATGCTGCCACTTAGCTTCAATTACAATGTTTTCGTGATTGGCGCGAGGTTTGGTTTCATCAACCCAAATACATTTTCGTTCTTGTCCACAACTTAAAAGTCAACTGATGGTGTGGTTCACTAGCTCGCTCATGGTCCTGCAAATGTCCAGCACTGTGAAGATCCCAAAGCAGCATGTCCAGCCACTGCTCCGTTCTCACACCAAAACCATTCTCAGTGAAGAGACACAGAGTGTTCTCAGGTTGGATCAGTGACAGAAGTCTGCGTGGTTCAAAGAGGACCTGGATGCCGCATGGCAGAAGATCGATGAGGTGACCCACTCCATTGCAGCGACACACAGCAAGAGTGTGCACCGTGTCCAGACTGAACTTCATCTAGAACACATGTGGCTTCAAAACAAGTGAATGAAAGTCAACCCCTGGAATGCATTCTGCTGGAAGAAGGGCTGCATGGAACGTGATCAAAATGACAAGAATAGTAAGTCATCGATGTTGCCCCTCAATGACGACCTTAACTATTCCCAGTGCCTTCCGAGTCAGAAGCAAGGCAAGCCCTCATTAACCTCATGAAGGCCAACAAGGATGAATATCATGGCCTTCCGGATGCTGAGAAGGAGCATATCAGGAGTGAATATGCTGAAGTCAAGGAATGTAAGGCCGTTGGTATTTGTATCTTGCCCCGTTCAAAAATCAATGATGTTGCTCACACCTTTGCATGTGTTGAAAACAAGGTACATGTACTTATAATGCTGCATATCTGGTTGTTGCTAATTCACTTCGGGACAGCTCCATAATCTCAGGTCCCACACGGGTATTGAAATGGTGCTTTATGCAACGCGTGGCACAACTGATTTCGCCATCCATCCTATTGCCTCTGCCACTCCAGGAGTCGAGGGTTTTATGCCGACCATCATGGGTTTGGACACACAAGATCTCACCACCAAAATGGAGGGATTTGCGGTACGAGGAATCCAGGGTATGTTTCGTTACTTATATATTCATTCATCTCATTGACTTATATATCATTCAAGGAGCAGCGATGAACTACTGACAACGCATGTCTCAAATCTGTGCTGCCATTCGTAACATCATCAATATCAAGCTAGGTAAGTATAATTTTATTATCTTAAATCTTCCTAATACTCATGGACTTGTCTCTTTGCAGGGGAGATATCCGGGGACCCGAATGCTAAAATGCAATGGGTGCATTATTTCTGGAATGTCATCCAGCACTACAAGGTGGTCATCATTGGTTGGCCACCTGAAGTCCCCTTCACAAATATCAGCAGGGCCTCTAGTGCACTTCTGCACCTCGAGATGCTCCTGTGTAAGTGGGAGATGGATAAGACCTATTGGAAATCCATCGATGAGCAGGAGTATGATGAGCTTTGTTGGGAGTGCAACGAGGCGCTTGAAAGTGGAGAGCTTACCAAAGGATTTCATTGCACGTGCTCTGACAAGGGGAAGAAACACAAGTGCAACTCAAGTGATACACACGATGCGTCCATTGGGAACAAGAAGTACAAAAGCGCTGCAACTATCGACAAGAGTGACAATGAAGATGGAGACGATGGGGACCATGAAGGGGACCAATGCTCTCCGTCCCCTGCCATGTCCATTAACACCCGTAGTGCTAGTGCTACCCCTGCTGCCATTTCTGTTGACACCCATCGCACTGCCCTTAACAGCATGGCATCCCCTGCCATGTCCATTGATACCCATAGTGCTAGTGCTGTCCCCGCTGCTGTGTCTGTTGACACCCATCGCGCTGCCCTTAACAGCACAGCATCCACTGCCATATCCGTTGACACACACTGCGCTAGTGCTGCCATGTCTGTTGACACATGTCATGCTAGTGCTGCCATGTCTGTTGACACACGTCGCGCTAGCACTGCCATGTCCATTGATGTTACGGTAGAGCGGTCCCCCAGCCCCTTTTCTTCTTTCCTCGCTCACTGGTACAACACCTAACACTACTTACTACGATTACCATAAGGCGAACCCCTAACCATAGGGTTAGCCAACCTCTTACCGATTACCTCAGTACCAGTGAGGCTTTACTTCTATTTACTTTTGCTTACATATGTTTCCCCTTCTGTGCCACCACTCGATGTGGTGTCGCCCTTTGTCCTTCCTTGGTTCCCCTCGGCCCCATGGCCTCCGCGGGAACCTCGGACTTCCACTTATATTATCTTGCGCATGGTAGCCTCATTGCTACCTTGCACCCACTTCTTTCAGCATGCTTGCATGCCCCTTTTGTCGGTTCGCACTCAACCACACTATTGTGGAAGTGCTCCCTTTCCTTTCCCAGTGCATCCCTTTGGGATACACTGGACCATTCCCTCTTTTGGCAGATACACGTCCTTGGTCCGTGCTAGTGTACTGCCACCTGTGTACACTATATAAACCCTGGTAGAACCGGCTGGGAACCCCAGCTAGTTCTACGCAATCCACGCGTATCTACTGGCATCCAAGGAGCTCCCTCAGTCTTCGGCAACCCAAGACTTCACTTCACTCCTTGTGGTCTAAAGGTCGCCCTAAGACCTGCTTGTTGTAGTTCTGGACTTAGGACCGTAGACTCCATATCTACGTTGTCCAGTGAAGTCCCGACGACAGCTATCTCTTTGGCTTGCCACTGAGATACCGTGTGCATTGTAACAATTGACACACACTGTGCTAGCACTGCCATGTCTGTTGACACACACCACACTAGTGCTGCATCCATCAATACTAGCGCAGGAAATGCAATAACACCATCTCAGCTGGACAATATGTTAGCTGATCTGAGTGATCAAATGGCACAATTTGACTACTCATTTACTGAATCTACATTCTAGATACAATAATCTACATCATAGATTCCATTTCACTAGAAATCTAACCAATTAGTACATAGCTTGAACTTTGAAACCTTCATGAGCAATCTGGTACTTACACCAATGAGTGTGGGAAGCATGGGTGAAAGGATAAAACCAACTAAGAATATTGCACCGCATGGGCAGTCACCCTTAGCAGAGACTATCCGACCGCCTATGGACAAGAAGGCAGATGGGAAGGCAGATAGAGGCCTAGAGGCCCCAGTCAAGCAGCGGTCAGAATCAACCATGAGACAGAGAAAGTTGAGGCAGCTGGAGATAGAAAGCATATTAGTGAGTTCATGTAGGCAAGGAGGGGCATCAAGAAGGGGCTGACCAACACACAAGGACAAAGTGGACACTAAAAAGCAGAGGAATTGTTCAGAAATGTCGATAGTCAGGTAGCAAGAGATGGATGGAGGAGGGCAAAAGCACCAGAGAACACTGAGTACAACGAACAACAAGGGGCAGGGGGACACGACGAGCAAAGGTGACAAGCAAAGCAGACAACAAAGAACAAGGGGAAACAACATTAGGAAAGCATGGACCGCATGTCCTACATAGTTACTAAGGGTGTCATACAATGGTGTTGGGTCCAAAACAAGGGCGGGGCTGCTGTATTGCTGCTGAGTGCTGTGCTGAATATCCTAGAGACGACATCAGAAAGTGTGAGCACCGTCCACAACATTGATGATGGTGGTAGAGAGGATAGCAGCATGGAAAGTTGTCTGAGGGGATACGTCATCAGCCATGCTAGGATGAGGGTGAGGCTACTGAATCATTCCATACCAAACATCCCAGCGGCGACATTGCCAGGCATGGACACCGTCTGCGACGTTGATGACAGTGGTGGAGAGAGGGAAGCAGTGTGGGAAGTAATCCGAGGGCGGGATACGTAGTATAGCCATGTTGGGATTGGGCGTGGGAGTGATCCGATGTGGCGGGATGCACCATACAGCTGCGTCGGGACGAGGGCAGGACTGTCGTATTGCTGCTGAATGCCATACCGAACATCCCAGCAACAATGTTGCCAGGCGTGGACACCGTCTGCGATGTTGATGACAGTGGTGGAGAGGGGTTAGCAGTGTGGGAAGTAATCTGAGGGTGGGATATGTAGTATAGTCACGTTGGGATTGGGCGTGGGAGTGATCCGATGTGGTGGGATGTGCCATACAGCTGCGTCGGGACGAGGGCGGGACTGCCGTATTGCTGCCGAATGTCATGCCGAACCATGCACAGGGTAGAGCTTGTATTTGCTAAGTTAGGCCAGAATTTAGGGCAAGGTTTATGGCTGGTGTTGAGAAAATAACATTTGCAAGCCTAACTATAAGCTGTTACGACGCACACAGTATCTCAGTGGCAAGCCAAAGAGATAGCTGTCATCGGGACTTCACTGGACAACGTAGATGCAGAGTCTACGGTCCTAAGTCCAGAACTCAGCGAGCAGGTCTTGGGGTGACCTTTAGACCACAGAGAGAGAAGCGAAGTCTTGAGGTGTCGAAGACGGAGCAGACTCTCTGGATGTCAGTAGATACGTGTGGATTGCGTAGAACTAGCTAGGGTCTCCAGCTAGTTCCACCAGGGTTTATATAGTGTACAAAGGTGGCAGTACACTAGCACGGACCAAGAGCGTGTATCTGCTGGAAGAGGTAATGGTCTGACATGTCCCAAAGGGATATGTCAGAAGAAGAAAGGGAGCACTTCCACAATGGTGTGGTTGAGTGCGAACTGACAAAAGGGGCATGCAAGCATGCCAAAAGAAGTGGGTGCGAGGCAACAATGAGGTTGCCATGCGCAAGAGACATAAGTGGAAGTCTGAGGCTCCTGTGGAGGCCATGGGGCCAAGGGAACCAAGGAAGGACAAAGGATGACACTGCATCGAGCAGTGGCGTAGAAAGAGAAACATATGTAAGTAAAGGTAAACAGGGATAAAGTCTCACTGGTACTGAGGTAAGCGATAAGAGGTTAGCTAACCCTGTGGTTAGGGGTTCGCCTGGGGTAATCATAGTGTAAGTGTAGTTAGGTGTTGTACCAGTGAGCAAGGAAGGAAGAAAAAGGACTAGGGGACTGCTCTACCATAACATAAGCAATATCATAAATGTGGATCAAGCCTACTTAGGCTTACTAATCAGGCATAGCAGGTGGTAAGAGGCCTGGGTGTGACCGGGAGCTGATATGTGGCAGAAGGGGCATCTGTAGTTAGAGCAATCCATGCGCCAGTGGGAGGCGTCACCACATTGGTAGCAGTGCTTGTTGGGAGGGGAAGTGTGTTGAACGTTGGTGGAGGTGGCTGGTGCATCAACATTGATGGTGTTACAGTAGAACAGTCCCCCAGTCCTTTTTCCTCTTTTCTTGCTCACTGGTGTTACGATAATGGGAACCCCCATACCTTTTTCTTCTTTAAGCTTTCCTCGTCGTCGTCGTCGCTCGTCTTCCTCTCGCTCCTCCTCCATTGCCTCCCTTGTACACGGGACACCACGTATAGACCAACACCTAGGACCACCTTGCTACGCCTATCGTTAGGCCTACAAGGTTATACTTCGTATGGAACATCGCTCGTGCTCCTTAGCACTCGCTCGCCA
>JBBPSY010000060.1:0-10073 GCA_038093855.1 Rugiboletus extremiorientalis
GGTCGGCATTCCGCGTCGTGTCGGGGACCAGCACTCACCTCCTCTGCAGGCAAACATGCCCTGGGCGATCGGGCCAGGAAACTTGACAAGGGCATCCTGATAACCCGTTTCGAGCTGCCGTTCAACATCTGGTGGTACGCCATCCAAGTTTTCGGTTTCTCTCCCCCCCCGCATGGCTCACACCATGCCTCGCAGTGGAACATGCGACAACCACATTGGGATGGGCGTGCGCTACAATGCAGAGAAGAAGAAAGTCGGCTCTTACTATTCTACACCCATCTATTCCTTCCGATGCAAATGTCATCTGTGTGATGGCTGGTTCGAGATTCAGACGGACCCCAAGGTTCGCTGCGCCAGCTCGTCGGGGCCAGGTCGGATGTGCTCACGTCGGTCGGCAGAATACCCGTTATGTCGTCGTCTCGGGTGCGAGACAGAAAGATGAAGAATGGAATCCCGAAGAGAATGGCGGTTTCGCGATACACGGTACGCGTGACGCCCTTGTTTTCCCCCTTCTGTGAAACACGGCGTGGTCGTAGACACCGAAGGCAACGCTGGGCCTGCCGATCCGCTCGCAGCGCTAGAGAAGTCGACGACTGCGCAAGACCACGTCAACAAAGTACAGATACCACGACTTGAATCCCTGCAAGAAGTATCCGATCGTCATAACAGTGATCCGTATATGCTCTCGTCCCTCGTCCGCAAGCGTTTTCGCGCGGAGAAGAAGATTGACACTGCGAAACACGCGGCTGATGATCAGCTCAAAGGCCGGTATGGGCTGCCAGAGACGTTACAGCTGGCGGCAGAAGATGACGATTCCAAGAATGCAGCGAGAGAACAGTGGGAAAAGGGCAGGAGAGAGTATGAAGCGCGGACAAGCATTAGGAAAGCGAGGTTGCAGAGCATCGCTCTTCCTTCGTCTTCCTCAGCGAATTCGCCACAAGGTCGTGACCCCCTCGCTCTATTGAAGGCACGAGTACTCGGCAATACTCGGCAGTCTCGTACTTTAGAGCCCTCAAATGGACTCAAGTAGACGGCAGACCCTTGTAACCCATTTGCATTGATTCATCGTATACTCACAACACGCACCGTGGCTCGAGTTAGCTATCCATTAAGAGACCAAGGTCTGAGCAAGAGATACGCGATAGCAGAGTAGAACAACATTAGGAATACAGAGCAGTGACACATAAACCAAGAAGATAGTACGATAACAGGGGGTAGGCGCAATCTGGATGAAAATGGGGTCACCTCGCGAGCGGGAAAGGAAAAAAAATTGAGTATATCCAGCATAAAGATGGAAGCAAATAAATAACCAAAACACACAATCCGACGAGACCATACTATGAAGTAAAAATCGCCCATGGTTGATCGAGCGTATGCATCGGGCCCTCCCACTTCCAGTTATCAGACTGATAGTATGCTGACTCGCCTCCGTCAATCTCTCTTAGAGATCCGAGTCGAAGAGGATCAGAGCGGTCCCCTGACTCCTCAATTTTGGTTTTATCAGGTGATCCGGCACTGCCCAACAAGTCACCCTCTGAGCCAGACTCTGGGCTAGGGTTGGTTTCCAATGAATGGACAAGATCGGGCGTGGGTGCCTTGGAGTCGTTATCGTCGTCGAGTGTGGTCAAGGAAGAGAAATCGATGAACTCGAACAACGCATCATTAGCGGGACCCATATGAGGCGAGAGAGCAGTGGGAGGTGGACCAGCATCCCCGGCTCCATGTACAGACAGAGCTGCAGCAGTTGCAGCTGCGTCTGCGGGCTCCTGGGCCACACCTGCCAAAATCTGATCCAAGGTAGAGGCGATGTCATGATGAATCTCATCCGTGGACGCGGTCATGGCAAACAGTTCCTTCATGCGATCAAAGAATGCAGCGGCATCTGCCTCAGTCTTGATGTTTTCCAATTCCTGCTGCTTCTTGAGAAGCGCCTCACTCGTCTCACCCTCCCATTCCATCTTGGCCTTCTTTGGTGACGGTGCATTACTTGCTTCGGCTTCCGAAGGAGCAACATTAATGAGGGAAGCGATATCATCCTCGAGTGCACGCTTGACTCCAGCAACGGACGAGGCCATTTCCGGTGTAGCAGGACCTTTACCCGTCGACATTTTGCGGTTTGGTCGACCTGTAACCTTCTTGGCAGCCGCTCTCGACGGGGGCGACTTCGGGGTCTGCGGTGAACCAGCCGTAGTTTGGGGAGTGGGGGCGCTAGTAGTAGGGGTCGACGACGATGCAGCAGCGGGTGGAGGAGTGGGAGATGCGAGGGTGGTGGATCCTGGTGGAGCTGACGGACTGGGAATGGGGGGGTGGAAAGGCTTCTTAATCGGTTGTGGTATGGGTTGTTGCTGGGGGACGGGTGGGGACTGGGTGGGGTGCGAATGGGGATGGGGCGGTGGTAGCTGGTAGTGTGGAGGCGAAGGCTGAAGTCGAGGTTGTTGCGAGGGGTGATTGATAGAGGCCGAACGCCCAATGGTCTGAGGCGCAGGAGGAGCTGTCTGAGCTGAATTCTGCACTGGTGGCACCGAAAGAGATGAAGGAGTTACGCGAGGAGCGTTAGATGTGAATGAAGCGTGCTGTGGGGGGTTGGCAGCAGCAGCGACGGCGGTCGACCTTATGATGCGCCATCGATTCTCAAACTCTTCGTTGAGCTTGTGGATTTGCGCCTGCATGGTACGCAGAGCCATCAGGTTAATAATGTACTGTGGTGAGGAAGTGGAGACGAGCTGCCGTTGCCTCGCCACCGTCATCACCTAAAGGAGCGAACCACAAGGTAAGAATGACGAAGACAAAGAGACAAAGAACCTCACAATAGCGACGTATTTGCGGAGAAGTTCTTCATTTTTAAAAACTACGAAATACATGTGCAACTTTGCATCGAGCTCCGACGTCATCTTGTACACTTGTTCAAGGAGTTGATTGAATTCCAGTCGTTGATCATCAGGGATTGGTTGCGTAGTCATTGCGTGGAGACCTTAAAAAAGGGGGTAAGTGGCAACAAAGCAAATACCAAGAAAGCTCACTACGTTGTTGAAACACCTGTTTAAGGCGACCTATGGCCATCATCGCGTGCTGAACTTGATCTTGCGTTGGCGGCTGCTTATGAAGTGCGGCTGTAACATTCTCCGGTACGAATGATCCATTCACCATCTTGGCGTCGCCTGACGGGACATTGACCATCGTATTCGCTCCGATAGTCTGGGGGGGGCGCGGAGCGCCAGGCTGCAAACCCATAGGCGCTTGCTCATGCACATTGGGCAATGGACCCTGAGCATTCGCCATATTCTGTTGCTCTTGTTCCACATTTCTCTTCGTAACCATTTGAACTTGTGTCTGGTAAACCTTCATAAGTTCGGAACGATGACGCTCCACAAAGACGATCATGTGCTCATGAACACGTTGAGCACGCATGTCTTGGGCGCTCATATGCGCAAACCGCACTGCTGCAGCAACGAGTTGTTGGTTGAGAAGGCGGGGAGGGTTTGCAGGCATCTCTGTAGGATTCCCAGACATGCCAGGTGTCGTATTGTTGCCAATGGCGAGGGAGTTTGAGTTCATTTGTTGCATTTGCTGTTGAGGTGATCCCCCGGTCGTCGGACGATTTTTGACTGTCAGGACATAAGCATGCTCAAAGTGCTGAAGATATTGATCGTAAGTGTTGTGGAGTTGTTGGGCAATTCCAGGCCCACACCGGGCTGGCTCGGAGTCATTGCCGGGGAACTGAATGATGCCCAGTCGACCGCCAAGGACGGGCCACAAATCCCGCTGAGTCACCTAGTCGGGTTTACGATTAGCCGTCAAATAACATTGTACCAATGCAACTCACTGATTGTGCACCACCTTCATGCATGACCTGAACGTGCAACGAATGTAAATCGATCGTCCTGTTCTCCCCTATCGGCACGCGAAAGCCTGGATTTATATTTTGGCTTCGACAGAACTGAGAATATGTGGTCTCAAACCGCTGCTTGTCCAGTGGCATAATCCCCACCGGTTGTCGCGTCTGATTGAGGACCTTCGGTCCGGCTTGCGTTACAAAATTTCCCAGATTAGGAGACATAGCGTTCGATAGTTGACCACCAGAGATTTGGTGAGGCGTACCTCCAGTTCGAGGAGGTATGGTATTTGGCCGTCCAATCTGTGTAGGTTGTATGGGGATCTGTTGGTTCAAAGCGCTTTGACTCTGGGGAGGCATCGGAGACGGGCCATTACCAGCAGGCATATTATACTGTGTCGTGATAGGTTGGTTGGCCTGAGTGACAAAGCCAGGCTGCACATGGGCGTTGGACACCGTTGAGGTGCTGGACACCGTTGCCTGCTGAGGCTGCTGCGAAGTAGAATGCGCGACAGGGTTTCTACCGAAACATCAATGATAAACAGAGATTTCGCGGTTGAGAGGACATACATATGGGGCATGTTCGAGGGTGGTATGACGTTCGCCATTTGCTGACTCACCATGGCGCCAAAAGTAGCCATAAATTTGGTATACACATCCTTCCGGTTAGCAAGCTCAGTACGGAACTGAGTGATCTTTTGCTGTATGTGGGGATCCATAGAAGCCGTATTACGTGCGGTCTGTACGAGCGATGCCATGTTGTTCTCAGACTGCGAGATCAGACTGAGCAAATAATTCCTCCTCTCCTGGAACTCGGCCTGCGTTATCATTCTCCTCTGAACATTTTGCTGCTGGTTCCCGGCGATCATCCCCTGACTGGTGCCAGTTGCGCCTACTGGCTGTGCGGCGGGATGGGGGGAACCATGCATTTGGTCCTGGGAAGGTTGCATGGATGAGGAAGCAAACATGTCCACGGCAGTCGGCTGATTCGGCGCATGTGGGACGCCAAGATTGGACTGCTGGAGACGAACGATCTCCGGCTGATTGAGTATTTTGAGCTGGCGGGAAACGTTGGGATTGCTCATCGCGGGATGCATCATAGGGTTCATACTGAACGCCGCCTTCACTTGTTGCTGGGTATTCATGGGCACATTGGGGAAACTAGACTGTACGAGGGACTGGGGCTGGTTGGCCGGAGAATCGTGGAAAACGGGGCCGGGAGGGTTCATGCGTTGCGCATTGAGCGCAAAGGATTGTTGGATCTGTTGGACCATGGGTTGACCTGGACCATGAGAGAGAGCCGGCCCTCGAGTAAATTCCTGCATCTAAACAAGGAAAATGTCAGTATAAACGTAATTATAAGAAATTTGGTTCCCAGAGGGACATAAACTTGAACGAGAGCAAAGGTTGTGTCGAGCGCAGTGCCAAGTGATAAGATGTTAATACGGGATGATGGGGGGAAAGGGGGATTGACCACACATTATCATCACATACGGACAAGCCATGCACATCTCATCAGCGTGAGGCAAATAATTTTCCCAGACAAGACTGAGGTGGAAAAGGGAAAAAAAAAAGAGCAACGGGGTACTTTCCTGGTGATTCATCTGGGAAGCAGCCAAATCGCCCGACTGTTGAGAGCGGTATGGGTTCTGGAGTTGATTCATCTGCTGCCACATGCGAACGTGCTCGGGGTTAGAGAGGGCCGAAATCATCTGAGGGTCAGGCTGCTGTGACTGTGGCGGCTGCTGGGGGATCTGGGATTGTTGGAGGGAGTTGGGCGTAAGATTCTGGGGAAACATGGAGTACGGGTGCAGGCGATCGGCCATAATCCAAAGTCCTGGGTTTAGTGGAAGGAGGAGGATGGATGTTTTAGGGTGCTGTAGGGCGCTACGACGGCCGGGACGAGCTCGACGTACGAGGTACGACCGAGAGCGTTGTCGGTGATGAGGGGGCCGTGCGTGACGGCGGGGAAGAGGGTGGGCAACGGCAGCAGCAAGCACGGAGGATGCTGGTGGTGGGAGCGAGGTTGGGTCCGACCTTCCAAACACCTGCTAAGCACAGACCATAACGGACCACAGCGGACTTTGAAATACTATCGTTTTGCATCCCTAAAAAGGCATCTCCACCGTAATTTTATTACAGAAAATACCTGCTATATTCGTGTATACTCCTCCGCGGAAAAGGCACCCACACACACTCCGCTGGGCAGTGGTAGCGCCTGGTAACCGCCAGCGCACACCACAGCCTGTCGGCATCCCCTTGCCGGTCCCGAGGGCGCACACCAGCGCAGAGCGAGGTTAATTCGTTTGCCTCGCCCTCCAGCATGCCTCGCCTGGTGGAGCATCAGATGTGAACGTGCGTCCGAAGCTTTGCCCTGGTTCTCTCCCGCAAGGTGGAAAATACGTTGCTCTCTCTGATTTTTGCGCCGTTTTGTGAGCTATTCCTGTTTCAATTTCGCCGAATAGAGTTATCAGATAAAACGAATATTCTTCCGCGCCGACCCGCACCGCACACGAGCGGCAGCCAATGCTCGAGCTTGCTGAGCACCGTCACACGCCGCGAACTGCAATTATTTATCATATTTCTTTTTTCCCTGGATCTCACTCCGGCCCGTATAGCATACGCAGTTCCGTTCACGGACTTCCTTAACGAGACAGCGCACGGACTCGACAGCATTTTATTTATTTATTTATTCGATCAGTGAACGCAACGTTTCAAGTCGTACGTACAAACAGTATCTGTTGTTGACAGATGCAGGTGCTCCTTCTGGCTTCCACGAGTATCCACTGGGAGCGGTATTGCCAAACAAGTAACCTTGTTCCCCAAGTGCGCAGTCCAGGTCGTACGGAATCCAGTGCATACCGTGTGGCTGGGGATAGTAGCGTGGACGTGAACAAGCGGAGTCGTGAACGATGTCCTGTAATGGCTTATATCTGTGAATGAAGATGATCCACCGTCTTTTTGAATTGGCTGACGAGAACTGCGGGTGTAAATGATGTCGGTCCTGGATCCCCCCCTCCCTTCATGAAATGAAAAAGGTTGTCGCGTTTCTAAAGTAGGGACCGCAACCTGGTCCATGTCCGTCAAGGGTACTGCGTCGAGGTGGCGCGACGATCCTTCCAGCAGCCACGACTTTCGGTCAAGGCTTCCTCTGTTGCTCTGCCATCCGCTTTCGGACGGTCTCGATGACGGAACTCACGTAGAGATGGTCAAATTGCTGAAGGCGGTCTCTGTATACTTTCTCGAGATGAACGGCAATGTCAGGAGAAGACCTCGCCGGCTCGGTCGCTGTTGCAGCCGTCTGGATGAACCCGAGACGCCCCCCAACCACGTCCCAAGATTTGCGAGCTGATACCTACGACAATCAAAGCTTATCACAAAGCACGACAAAACAAAGCAGCTCGGCGACCAACCCTGGCAAAACTTCCTTCTTGCATGACCGCGACATGTATAGAGTACACATCGATCACAGGTTTGCTCACATCCGGCATAACGATGGTCGTGTTCGTTTGAATGGATTTCCCCTGGCAGAAATGAGCATACGCTGCGTCAAAACGGGGCTTGTCGAGCGCAGGAGGTATATATGAAGCGAGGGTGGCAAATTGTTCCGGAGTTTGGTGTGAGGCTTGGGCGATGGCTTGGTTTAGCCGAAGTAACAGGTCTTCGCGGCGTTTGATCTCAAACTGCGCCCTTTGGTACTTGGCTGTCCAGGACGACTCCTGGGCTTGAGTCAAAGATGCGGTGGTTGTAGTGGATGCTTGAGCCGACACGGCATTGGGCAAGACAGGAGCGGATTGAGCATGAGCCTCGAGATGCGGTTGAGCGGCGCGCAGCTCTGCAGCAAAGTTTCGCCAGGACTCGATCGACTCTTGGAGAACTTTGCGACGGTCGATGAGCTCGGGGAGGGTGTAGAACTTCGTGGGGACTGGTAGTTGCCACGCGGAGGGGCCCAACTGGGGTTGGGAGGACGATCGGCGGAGTTGGGGCGCGTCCAGGGAAGCGTCAGCGGGGAGAGGATGGACAGCGTCTGAGGGGGCAGGCGACGGTGTTCCAGGAGGTGCTCCGGCCTGGAGTGGATCAGCAGGCCCGGACGGCCTTTCATGAATCAATTAAACATCATTTTACGTTCGTCAACGGAGGAAGCACCAGCATACCTCTCACTGCCTGCCCCTGACCTCGCGCGTTCGCCCGTGTCTGCGCCTTGCGTCTCGTCACGCAGGTCACCATTTTGGGCCATCTTGATAGCCCTATCAACCCTATCTAGCAAATCCTTTCTGTTCCTCGCTTCGCCGCGTACTTGTTGTATCTTGGAACTAGGGATGCCGGATCGGGCAGCCATGAGATGGAGGACGGCATCGTCGATGTGAGAGATCGCCTTTTGCAGGAGAAGATTGCGTGCACGAAGATCGGATACAAGCGTCGTACGCATCTTCGGGTCAGCCTGTGCCACTTTCCCGTTGCTCGCGTCGGAGGACGGGTGAGGTGGCGCGGTGGAGGGGCGGGGAGGAACGTCAGACGGAGGCGTCGCGGAGTACGGCTTAGAGAACACTGGGGACTGTCCCGACGTTGCGTCTGGGAGGACCACGGTTCTTCTCGTCGTAGGCGATTGAGTGGACACATTTGTAGGTGGCGGTTGGTTTGGAGGATCGTCGTCGGGTGTGTTATGACCGTCTGGTATCATGTAGCATGTGGGGGCTGTCGACTGGGAGTCCTGATTGCCGGATAGTCTAGGATGCGGCCAAAAGAAATGTTGGACGGTTAGTCAAGTCTCAGATCCCGGCTTTCAGTCGGTACGAGCCTAAGGTAGGCCAATTTGAGGCGCGCAGCCACAGTGGCAGGCAACGTTTCATAACCCGCGTCTGTACCACAAAATATTGCGGTAACGATAAAATAGCGATGAGTACAATATGTAATGGCAGATACATGTGGATCGTTTCTAATAGGATGTAGATAGGATGTCAATGGGTGGCGCTTCCCGAGCTGCTCCCGTCTTCGGATGACTTGATCACGATGGCTGGACCAGCCTCTAGTATAATATCTTCGTCTTCGTCGTCTTCGTCCATGTCTTCGTCTTGCTCGAGCTGTTGATCGGCATAGAATCTGTGACTGCTGCTCACATACATACTTGCCAGTCGAGGGGACGTGGGTTTCTTGGAAAGCGAGCGAGGGCCGACGGCAAGGATGGGGTCATCGCCGTCCTGGGGTAACTCCTCTAGTGGGTCTGCTCCCTCGACGGCCGTGGCGGATGCTACCTCGCGCTTGAAGAAGTAACGCAAGCCGACGGGCATCAAGACGCCAATGACGACGGCGGACAAGAGGAAAAAGTTTTTCCAGGAAAAGAGATGGAAATCTGCGGGAGATGTCATTTCATCAAGACCGCCGCCGATGGTTGTATGTATGACAGTGACACCAAAGACCCCGAACCAAGTGCTGGACCAAAATGGAAGGAGACCGATGCCGACGTGGGGACAGACGATGTTGATGACCCAGTGCGGGGGAAGGGGTGCGATGCGGAGGACGATGAGAAAAGAGATGATGTTGTCTTTCTGCTGCCGAAGTTTCTCGGTCCACTTGTCGAGACGGGCCTTCCACTTTGGGACGGTGAGGAGGGCAGGGCCAAAGGCGGCGCTGATGAAATAGCAGAGCGTTGCGCCGGTTGCGACGCACGTGCAGGCGAGGGGGAGTGCCACGGGGACACCCCAGACGGCACCACCGAGGATGGAGAGGTACATGGAGCCTGGGAGTGAGAAAGCCTGGAGGCTATACAGGGAAAGTCAGGACAAGGGAGGGGAGAGGGAGAGGGCATACAATAGAAAGGTGATGACATAACAGACGACAATGCGCGCAGGGTAGATATCGCGGTACTTCTTCAAGAGGGCGTTGAGGGCTTTGAGATCGTCGAAGGACTTGGGTATGTGGAGGAGTGGGCGGTCTTCGCTAAGGGGAGGGGAGGGGGTGAGAACGGGGATGACGGGGAGAGGAAGGGCAACGCACGGCTCGAGGGTGGGAAGGGCGAGGACGAGGGTGCCGCCAAGGACGAGGGTGGCGACGCAGAAGAGGGCGGCCATGCGGAGGGCGGCGGAGAGGAGGAGGCGGGAGGGGGACGGGCGGGATGGCGGGGCGTCGGCGGCGCCATAGAAGGAGGGGGCGTCCTGGAGGAGGGGGTCGGTGTCGCGCACGGTGTCGAGGGTGTACTCGGACGTGTTTGGGTGGTGCTGCATGGGCGGAGGAAGGGGGATAG
>JBBPSY010000060.1:10171-22304 GCA_038093855.1 Rugiboletus extremiorientalis
AATTAATAAATAAATAAATAAATAAACTTGGGTTATTCCTGCATCACGTGATTCCTGCACAAAGGAGAGAAGGGCAGTAGGAACGAACGCCTGGCAGGTGCGCCGGGGTGGTGGAGCGACAAGCAATCGGCGATGACACACATCCTCCCTCCACACTCGGACATCTCCCTCCACACCGCGCTACACATGGACCACCGTCCTGCCCAACAGCAGCAACAGCAACAGCAACAGCAACAGCAACCACCACCACCACCACAGCAGCAGCAGCAGCAGCAGTCCCAGCCCCAACAAGCGCCGTCCCAGACCCACAAGAAGCGCAGAAAACAAGACTCGCCCCAGGACGATCTCGCCTCTCCCTCAGAGCCAAGACGTCTCAGACGCTCCCATGAGGCTTGCGCACGCTGCAGGAGTAAGAAAATCAAGGCAAGTCCCGTCGGTAGTCACCGACCGCAAATCTCCGTTCGCCTGTCTCACTTTCATCCCAGTGCGACTCCAAGCACCCCAAGTGCACCGCCTGCGCGACCGCCGGTGTAGCCTGCCAGCAGGAGGACAGACACAGACAGACCCTCACCCTCCGGGGCCATACCGAGTTTATCGAGCGCCAAATCGCCCTCTGCGATGCCCTCCTCAAACGCCGTCTCCCTGGCTTCAGCCTCGCCAATCTCGAGGAGATCTGCGTCCGTGAGGGCATAGACCTCGACGGCCCTCTCCAGCCTCCCCCCGATTTCCAAAGCTCCCAGTTTCAACAACATTCCAACCAGCCCCCGCCCGGCTCTCCTTACTACCCTCCCCTCGTTCCGCCCGGCTACCCTCACCCCGGTGTCCCAATATATGGCCCTTACCCCCCCCACATCCCCATCCACGGCCCTCCCGGCACCTATGGTCCCCACATGCACCCTGGCTTCCCTCCCCCTCCCCCTCAGCACATCCAGCCTCCCCATCAAATCCAGCCTCCGCCCCCCCACCAGCTTCCACACCCGCCGCCGCCGCCTCCTGCCTCTCTCGAGGTCAAGGGCCAGGATCCTCAGTCCCTCGACATGTCCGACACACCCGTACGCACTTCTTCTCCCTTTTCTCTCTGTCACATCACTCATCACCTCCTCATCCAGGCCATCGCAAAGAGTTTTGGCGTTCACCCTCTCATCATGAGCGAAAGCCAACTCGCAGCTCAAAACGACAGAGAGGATCTTGCCGTTGGTTCCAATGGCCTCACTTCCGGTCGTGACCAGAACATCACCGAGACTTCTCCCCCCCGTGATCCTGCTGCTTGGTTCTCCATCTCCGTTCCGACCTCAAATGCCGGCGCCCCATCCCCATCAGTCTCTAAGCTCACCATCTGGTTGCCGAAAGACCGCAAAATGGTCAACAGAATCGTCGATGTCTACTTCACTCACCTAAACTTCCACCGACCGGTCTTTTTCCGGTCAGATTTTGAACGCCGGCTCAACTCTCTCTACGATATGGAAAACGTTCAACACGATCCAGGCTACGTCTGCAGCATGTATCTCATCCTCGCTCTCGGTACCCTGAGCGAGCTCAATCACAAGGCCACTCTCGTCGACAACGGGCTCAAGTCCCCCGGCGATACCCCAATTTCAACCAAGAAACTATTACCAATTGAATGGCCTGAGCACTACGAATTCTTTGAGCGCGCCCTAGCCGTCAAGCCTCATCTCCGTGTCACCATCACGAGCCTCCAGGCCCTCATCTTGTTGCAATGGTACTTGTACACAGAGGTGAGCGCGGTGCATCCACCAAATATTCATATGATATTGAT
This sequence comes from Rugiboletus extremiorientalis, assembly GCA_038093855.1. NCBI lineage: Eukaryota > Fungi > Basidiomycota > Agaricomycetes > Boletales > Boletaceae > Rugiboletus > Rugiboletus extremiorientalis. Next base: position 11,949 of record JBBPSY010000060.1, read on the forward strand.
GCGCCTATGTAGCGACAAGGTCGCTCCTTATGGCGTCTTGTGGGAAGCCTCGTTCGGTTGTCCATCGAGTTGGGTCTTCACCACGATCCCACATCACAGGGTAACACTTTTACGGAGGAGGAGGCGCAGCTGCGCATTCGATTGTGGGGCATCGTAATGGTCCATGACCGTGGGACGTCCATCCTCCTCGGCAGACCCCTCGCTATTGCCCCCTCTGATTCAAACACACCCCACCCCTCTCGACCTCTGACGGGCCAGCATATGCATTTCTCTGAGCACTTTTTGCTATCCCATCCTATTGCTGAGATTCAGGCCGACATCATCAACTCCCTCTATGCCCCTTCCAACAAGAGCGTAGATGCTGTGATGCGGCATGCGACTCGAATTGTCAAGAGCATGATGGAGTTCCGAAGACAATTGCCAGAAAGTTACAAGTACTACTTTGGCGGGACAGAGGATTGGCCATTGGAAAAGAGACAGGAGCTAGTTCGTGGCATCACAGAGGACCAGGGGCTCACGCTACTCAAATTTGGGATATCAAGAATATTACTGCTGAGAGCATTGTTTAGCTTGAAAGAGCTCGATTACATGCATCGCTCGAGGGCACTTGTTGATGGTGAGCACTAGATCTCTTCTTCCTTCCGGGACACTCATGCCCGCCCAGCGATCGTGACCTCGCACAATATCATCATCGTTCACAATCAGCTCATTCGTTTCCCTGACATTGCGTTCTTTGTCTCCCCAATCCCACTTCACATTGCAGCCATGGTCATTCTGTATGGTCACATGTCCCATTGCGAACGCTTGTCGCGACAAGTCATGATTGAAGACGTTTGGATGGCTCTTGACATGTTACCTCGATTCCGGTGGCGCTGGGAACGCAAGGATTTGAATGGTGGTCACCCTCTGATCTCCAAGCTCGCCGAAAAGGTTCTCAATGTAGACCTTCACTCCGTCGGCCCTCCCAAAGACCCTGTTTTACTCTCCGAGCTTGAGTGGGACACCGAGAACGTTATTCTAAGTTCTCCATCGATGCCGTCTCCCCGGCAGCTACACATGCAGCAACAGCAACAGCAAAAGACCCCGACACTGGCTCACCCACCGTACCAGCCCGATGCGAACATGGGCGGGACTGTTGTTTACGGACCACGGACGGCTTCTCAGAGCACCACACCTGTGAAGAACGCTGGTCCGCAGGTTTCACCTGGGGCTGTAGGGGACAAACTCGCCGAGATCCCAACGGGCCTGTTCTATCCCTTCTATCCCGAGAACCCGATGGGTTCCATAAACAATTCGCAAGTGCCTGTGCTGAGCGACAGCGGGAATGTGAACAACGAAGGTGGTGGTGGAGACTATACCCAATTGCTGGCAGCAGCCGCTGCACAACCTAATGGGTCGAATGGGTCCTATGGGTGTCAGCCATCACAAGACTCTTACATGCTTGAAGAAATCGTGCCAGCAAGTGTCCCTCCCAACGGCCATACGGGTGTGATCTGGATGAACGTTGTGAGTGCTTCGCAGAGATTATCTCGTCTACGCTGATGCACCGGTATGCGGTACCTTTTCCCCTGTGTTTTGTAGAATCAGAGGAATACGCAGTATTGACAGAGTCTATATCGTTATTCCTTCTCAAATCCTGGTTTTGTTCTTTTCTTCGCTAGTTTCTGTTTTCAAGTTTTCCCAATTTCCTTCCTCAACCTTGCCGCGGACAGCTCTTGTACAGTACGATCTGCAACAGGCCTTCCGCCGTTTCTTATTTCTCTTTATACACCATTTTCGACCCCATTCCCGTGTCTGTTCGTGTGCTGTCTCTGCTTTCTTCATCGCACTTCTGATCTCTAACGCCTGGCAGTCCCATAGCCTATGATTCTTTTAACGAGACTGCTTGCTTAATCGTGTAACCTGGGTCGATTCTTAGGAAGGCAACTGAAGCCAAACCGCATGATACTGTGCGACAGCATCGCATCCGGGTGGCATTAGTGTTACGTAGAACTGTCTATGGAATACAATCAGAGGTCCAGATGACACGAGGAGACAATGAGACACGGACAGCCGGAATACAAAAGGCCCGTAATTAGGAAGTAGTAGGGTCTGCTAAATGAGTAATGAAACGAACATGTGAGGCAAGGATACGGCCGAACCACAGCCTAGCCCAAAATACGATCCGTCTTGTCTAGAATCACGTCGGTGCTCCTGATGAGGGGCACGACATGCCTTGGTAACAGCGCCGCCTTGTCGCACTCGCCGATGTCCAACCGTCGGCAAACACGTCCTCTTGGGCATCCTGGATGGCTTTTTCCAGGATAACAGGGAGGGAAAGGGTGGTGCAGGTAAGTTGGCGAAAAGCGTACTGGAGTTCGAGGGCGCGGATGAGCTCGGAGTGCAGGGCGAGAATTACAGGCGCGATAAGCCGCGTCGATCGACATGGTTGGAGTCGAGGTTAAAGGGGTAGGGGGCGGTCGAGGTGGTTGGGGACTTACTAAAGGACGCGAGCGCGTATGTTTTCAAGGACCGAAAGCACGGCGTCGATCCCGCCGTCGCTCAGTTTGAGGGATGAGTTGAGGTCGCTGATGGCTCCTGGGAAGCAGAAAGATAGGGACGTCAGGCGGGTGTGGATACTCACGAAGCAATGTGCGTATTATTTCGAGGTCGCCGTCCAGGTAGTCGCTGACGATACTGAGGAGAACACCTCCAAGGGTCTCGTCTGCGTACCCGTGAGGGTTGAAGCACAGAAAGTCAGACTGGTCGTCGCTTGGGTGAGCGTCGTACATTTGTTTTAGAGAAGGTCGCAAGAGCACGCCGTAGGGTATGGAGACCTTTTGGAACGCGTGCGTGGCATCTGGGTTTCCAGGACATTTACTTCCCACATGTTGAGAACTGGGGAAAAGAGCGAACAGAGGGGAAGAAAGGGAGACACACTCTGGGTGCCACGCTTTGCCACGCGAGAGATAAGCCCGCCTGAGGGTTAGTCTGTTGATAGAGGGAGAATGGGCGACACCGAGGATGTGGTAGAGGTCGCTGGTGGAGAGGACCTCGCATATTGCCTGTGCATGAATATTTTCCTGGGCCTGTCCTGAGGGTAGTGGCTCAAAGGGGACCGGAGAACAAGGCGGTGGTAGCCAGTCTCTGCATTCCGATCGGATGGTCAGTGCGCGCTCACGATCGTGTGCAGTGGCGAAAAGGGGAAGCACCAGTACAGATATGCTTTAGGGAAAACAGATGAGAGAACATTAAAAAACAGAGAACGGAAGCATACCTGGGTGGAAGAAGCGGGAAAACACCATGGGAAGATGGCATCGGAGCAGATCTCGGTGGAATAAATTATGTCACTTTCCTTGTTAGACACGGCTCCTAGGAGGACTCCGCCCCCAATTTACTACTAAACCTGCTTATCGAGCGCTTCACCTCACCTCGCTCACCCATCACCGTCAGGCGGACAGTGTAACCCTGTGCGGGCTCCTCGCCCTCGCCACATGGCGTCAGTTCATACCTTCCAAAGGCCCAATTCAGGATGTAGACACCACTTCCAAGACGCGCAAATCCTTTAATTCTCCACACCGTCTCTTTCGATACCGCATCGAGCGCATCCCGGAGTAACCCTTCATCGATGGCACTGACTTCTTCTTCGCCCCCACAGGCGGTGGTATCGGGTGGGTGGCCACCATCGCAATCCTCGTCGTGGCAACGCTGATTGGCTCGTGATGCTCCGGAGCCCTTGGAAAGTGTGATAGTCTGGACCTCATCGTGGTGGATTTCTTGTCCAAGAGCGCCTTTCTCACGTTGCGTGTCTTGAAAGAGCTTCGTATCGACTCCAAAGAGTAGATTTGGATCTACGCCACCGCGTCCATTACATTTAATTTTCGGTGTGGAATCATTCAGGGTGTGGAGGTGATCAAGTACAAGGTCGAGCGCTCTCTCGTCGACGTGCTCCCATTTATTCTGGCGGTCCAGAATGGTCATCGAATACCGCGTCGTCAACAAGGGAACGCACAATGAGTATAACGTCTGAGTAGCTCGCTTGCATCTTGGCTGTAGGCGATGTATCTTCATAGCCGGCAAAGTTCTCCGCGTCTACGACGGTGACGATGGCGTCTAGTTTGAAATCACCACTTGTTTCGCGCTCTAGTTCACGAATCTGGAACGCGAGGGTGGCAGGGAAAGCAGAACCACTGATAGTGTCAACGAGGCCGGAATGATCGATTCAAGTCGCCGTTACCTGCACTCTATGATGATGCGGTCCGGACGAAACTTGTCTAGGATAGACGCGGGGACATTCTTAACTTTTTTTTCTTGTCATGACACCGGTGCCCACCTCTGATCTCTAAGAGGGCATTCTTCATCTGGCCCACAAGCACACAGCACCTAGACATCGGTGTTTGACGCAGAGTAACCCAGTGGCATGAAAGTGACAACACGCACATGCAACCATTGAGGATCTCGCTGACGGCTGCCAAACTGGATTGCTTTGCAAGCTGACTGTCAACTGCTTACAATCGGGTGAGAGTCACGGATTCTATGTACGGGCGGTGGTGATAACCCACCTTCGATATCACCAAACTCGTTCTTGAGGAGTACGACCTTGTAGTCCTTGGGTAATTTTGGGAGTAAGGAGAGGATGATGGATGTTTTCCCCGCTCCCAGGAACCCGGTGAAAACAGTAATGGGTATAGGCTTCTGTTCTGCAAGCATGATCGTAGTGCCTGTACGAGTTAGGTAGATAATGGGCGCTTGAATTCGTGCGGCCCGCCGCGCCACCCGTACTACAACTTGCAGTTCCACGCCGAACACGACGACGACAACAGCAGGCTCACCGGCCATGTCGGGTCGCACCAAACACTCAACGCCGACCACTGTGAACCGAAAAGCCGGTCCACTTCTCATCGACGCGTCCCACGTCGCCGCGGCCCACACGTACCTCGCGTTCTCTGCATTTCTTTCTGCCCTCCTCCTTGGTTGCGCGCTCCACTACAAGAAAATCGTGAAGAATGGCGTCGCAGCGTATCCAGAAGAATGGTTCCCGTCCGTTTCTGCAACGTGAATGGGTCTTGTTGGTTCTTGACACGTTTTTCGCTCATCTGCGTTTCTGTAGTATCGGCGACTGGTACCCGGAGCGCAACGTCTTCCAGATTCTCATTGCAATAACAAGCGGGCCCCGCTTCGCTCTTGTATTTCTGCAATACTTTATCACTCGCACGACTCACTCCACCTTGCCGGGTTGGGTCTTCATTGCCGGTGTCGTGCGCACACTTTCCTGTGGGGGCTGGGTGTATATCACATCAAATGACGACCATGATGCTCATGATGTGCTTATGGTGCTATATATTGTGTGCAATGTACCATGGATGCTGGGAGGAATCATGAGTACCCCAACTAACCATGTCCAAGTGAGGAAGAGACGGTTTGTGTCGTTATTCTCTGCCCGTCAACTTGTTTTTAATTCCACGTTCACAGGCAAGTCGTTGCTGTAACGTAAGTACGGTCGCCGATTAGTGTGGAATGTCGCTGACGTGCACTCTAGTTTCTTTGTATTAATCATTCCTCTGGTGTACTTCTTCATCCAACATAAAGTACACAGAATACCTGGAGGTAAGGCTCGTATTTCACCGTCAGCTGGCTGAGCCTCACTCTCTCATAGCATATACACGATACGCTTTCTTCGAATGGGGACTCATTTTCTTGGATGTGTTCTATGATTCAATTTCGGCAGCTGACTTCAAACATTGTAACTTGCAGGCAAGGAAACTTGGCTTCTAATTTTCCTATTCGGGCTTACCTCACTTGCAGATTGCTGTAGGTGTATCGCTGGACTCCAGTACTGAACATAAAAACATGTATAATCAGCTGCATCACCTTGTCTAATTGCAATCTGACGCGTCTGTATGATTAGACCCTTGCCTCCCCATGACAATAAGCTGACGCCTGTTCATGACAACTTGCCCAAGCTGAATGACAAAGTCTCGTCATCGGTTGCCAATGCCAAGGTTCAAGCAACATGCGCCTCAGATAAACTTAAATCCGATGTTCGGTCTGGAGGCCTGATGAACTTCGTGTCAAGATCTTGGCTGAGCTTTGTGGCTGATCTTTACTTGTGTGAGTGGTGTGGCTCGATTCTCCTTGCGAATACAATCTGAATTTCTATTTTGTGTTGCCAATTTGCGCACTTCAATTTTTGAACCCAATTAGCGTACCTATTTTGGTCCATCATAACCTCCCTGCTTACGACCCTGTTTTACTTCTCTGTCTGGGAATTGGGTCTCTCTGGCGCAGAAGCGGCTTTGTTCACCTATCTCACTCCGGTTTTACTTGGGATCACACCTATCCGCAACTGGGCAGTGACAAGATGGGGTAGAGTGACATTAAGGGTGCTATCCCTGATCGGGTTAGCAGCATATAAGATCGATGGCCCCTTGGAACGACTTTGGGCCGTCATTGGGGCCAACATAGCTGCTCTCCTGAGTCAAGTAGCAGATTGGACTGTAGGGGATGATGCATACCAGGGATACCGTACGTTTTGTTTTGTTTATTTCCATGCCAAGAGCGACAAGCAATGCTCAAGTCAACTTCTAGTCTTGGGTGCAGGGTTAATACTATCGTCCCTGTCCAAGCACGCCAATCACTCGAACAATCCAGGTACGAAAACTAGCAGGTCTCACAACTCACGCGCGAATTTATTTTTGCGTCACAGTCTGGCCGATGTTGAACGAAGAAACTGGTGGTTACAACAAGACTGGGATGTTAATTTCTATCTGTGCTATTGTCGAACTAGCGACCCGTCCATCTAGCCCTCCTATCAAGGAAGCCAAGTCAAGCGGATCGAAGGATGCCTCGAACAATGGAAGGGACACCCCACGGAATTGGGTAGCCTCGTCAATCGCACTGGGATCATTGTTCTTTACACTGCATTGCTTGTTCACGGATTCTAGCACTATCATCGCTTGGTCATGGACCGGATACCAGGACGGACAGCCCCGAGGACCACTTCCACATTTACATGGGTCCATTACTTTACTCGCGCAATCCCTCGGTCTAATCGTCCCGGCCGTCCTTCCAACATCAGCCTCTTCTGCGTTACTGAACCATCCCCTATGGTTTGCTTATGGTTGGGCAAGCGCATTCGTGATGTACCGCTTCCGGGACTGGTTAGGTTTCCTGGGTGGACTGAACTTTGCAATCTTCTGCATGTCAATCCTCCCCTTAGTTTTGTCACAATTTTCCGCTTGGAAAGGTGATAAAGTAGGAAGGAGGCACTTTGTGACGTTCTTTGTCTCCATTTTGTTCTATCTCGCAAATATGTGGACCGTTGCGTATGCTTTTGTTCCTGGGGGGGTCTACCTGAGGGAGAGAACCGACTTGTACGTACCTCCTGTATCACTGCGTCCCGTTTTCAAAACTGTTTGCCAGGGTGCTCGCCGCACAGTTGGTTGCTATCTCGCTTGCACTCCGCTCGCCGTTCGGAAGGTCGACCGGGCCCAACTCTCCCCTTCGTATCCCGAGTTCAAGACGCATTCAGATACCCGCGGTTCTGTCTCTTTTAACTCTTGTTTCCGTTCTAGTCACACTCCTTCGTTGGCCCGCCATGGGTCCGAGACCGTTCAAACCTGGGACAAGGCTCTTCAATGCTGGAATCTGGACCATCCACTTTGGGATTGACAACATGGGACATGACAGTCAGCGTCGTATACGGAATGTGATTAGGTGTGTTGCTAGTCTTTTTCAGAGAAATCTTACCATGTGAGCGACTCTAATTTGGATGTTGACAGGGATATGCAACTTGACGTTGTCGGTTTGTTGGAGACAGATTTGCATGTGAGTGCTGATGTCGTTTTTGTGAAGATGTAGTTGAAACATGTGCGGATTAGCGGACAGTGTACGGGAATCGTGATCTGTGAGTTGTGTAAGGTCCATGATGAACGAATCGTAAAAGTGATACACCTTCAGGACCCGTGTTGCTGCCGAGGAGTTGGGCTATGTGAGTTAGAAACTTCTTTTTGGTGATGGGTATCTCATTACCTGTCCTAGTATGTTGACCTTGGGCCAGGTCCCAATATGCATACATGGGGAGCAACCTTATTGTCCAAGGTGTGTGCCTGCTCGTACTTGTCGGGGTGGCTGGGAGACTGACCCAGATACTCTTAGTTTCCGATCATACATTCGCATCACCATCTACTCCCATCACCTCACGGGGAGCTTGCTCCAGCCATCGAAGCCGTTCTTGATGTATATGGCACCGAGATCACGGTGGTCGTATCGCATAATGGCCAGGGTATGTCTATGCCTTTAAAACCCGTATTTGGTCCGATGCCTCACCCCTATGTGTTTCCAGAGGAAGACCCCCTCGATAGAGAGTTGCAAAGCAAAGAGCTGGCGCGCATCATGGCCGCATCATACCCCCGACCAGTGGTGTTCTTGGGATATGTGGTCAGCAAGCCTCATGCACTCAGACGTATGTATCTTCTGCTGACTAGTTTTCCACTCGATGCTGAAAGGGGACAAAGCTGCTCCATACGACATCCTCGTGAATGATGGGCTTGTGTATGACATTGATCCACATGATTCGGACAGGTGGTACGTAGGCTTGTTCGCTGGGGGTCGCCGACTGAGGCACCTACTATAGGTGTGAATATATTCTCTACCGAGGCTTGTATCGCACTGCCTATGCGAGGGTATCACGCGGCATTGTCACCGACACGGAGCTCCAGATTGGACAATTTGTCCTCCCAAAACATGGGTTTGTCCTCACTAATCAGACGGAAGAATCGCGTCTTCTGCGCTCATGGAAGGAGGATTTTCCGGAGCATTATGTGTGTCCTCCCTTGCCTCGCGTCTTGCATTCACTCACCGTTAAACAGTGGTTCCCAATGGACTACTATGGCAACGAGCACGAAGGCGGGGTGAATGGCCACTATTACCACGTATTTAACACAGTGAGTACCCAAATTCCGTCAGCCTGGCTAAGCACTCAGTGAGCTCTTTTCCAGCCACTATATTATCGACTTCCCGACGATGCTGTAGTGTAGAATAGTCTTATACGACAATTGGTATCAGCGTCGTACTTCTGCACTGCTCCTATCGGTCCCCTCCTGCCCCTCTTCCTCGTTACTTTCGTAATCCGCTGCATCATCCTGACTCTCTTCGCTTTCACGTACATCGTTCTCTTGTTCCCAGTTTTCCTCGCTCTCCTCTTCAGAGCTGCTTTCAGAAACTCTCCTGTCGCTGTCACTCGCGTAAAATTTGTCCAAGTCCCTCCAAGTTTCCCTCGCTTCGCGTACCGGTGTCGAGGTGCCCGTCGGAGTGAGTACGACAGGCGTGACACCCGCCGATCCCAATGCCTTTAATGCTGTGGAATCCATTGAGCTGATCGCTTGAGGAGGCGGTGCTACGGGGTGGGCATCCTCTTCGTTCTGACGGAGCGAAGGGTCGATTCCACTCTCTAGCCATTCTGGGAGGATGCTGTCACCAAGCGTAGCCTTCCCTATGACAATCCCAAGTGAACCAATCGGTAGATGATGGTGGCCTGACCGCAAAATGTTAGGAACCATGTGAAGACCTCCCAGTAGCAGCGCACCCGAGGTCTCTTCGCTCTCTTCGACGACGCCAGCCTTCCCATCGAACAAAACCTTCGTTACCTGTTCCCGCCGAAGTATAACACCACTCTGTCCTTCCGTCTCTCTATCGTTTATTGTCGGCGATACGCCAACGAGTAGCGAATTGAGCATGCGAGCGCGGTCCCGAACATCGTAGTTCAGGTCATATCTAGCGAGAGACAACACGTGGCGACAAAGCAGACCCAGTCTCTGGTCCGTTGGGCATAGCAAAAAAAGTTTAGCTGCGAGAGTTAGAGCTTGAAGCTTGACAAGTGATTCCTAGTGGGGTTGTCTGTGAGGACTGACACGAGGTGCAAAGAGTCGCGAGTACCTCCATGGCGAAAGACTTGCAAAATTTCCGCAAGACGTCCGGTGCCCAATCGGCGACACCCTCTATTACGGTGCTTACTCCTGGCGTCGTACTGTACTGGCCCACTAGCCATAGAACACAGGCACGCGCTTGGGGGTGTTTAATGCCGTCTATCCGCCGAGCAAGAAGCGAGATTATGGTGAACGGCGACTGCGAAGCTGCGGGAGCCGAAGCACCAATAAGCAGTTGGTTCTGGATAAGAGCCTTCAAGACTAAAACGGCGTTGCTAACAATAATATCTAATGCATGTTTGGAGGAGATTATGGTGGGACAGATTATAGAGACATACCATGTCTGCTCTTGATCATAACCATAAGGGCTGAGAGGCAATGTGACGTACACGATGGAACTACTCGTGCACATCGACCAATGGCGTGGATCGCATTTCCCACTATAACATCA
>JBBPSY010000061.1:0-27919 GCA_038093855.1 Rugiboletus extremiorientalis
AAGCTTTCCTCTGCCAATATTTGTCATGGCCAACATCTTATTACCTCTGGGAAGGCTGAAAATGCTGTCCAAGTGACCAGATCACTTACCAACATCATCATCCAACCTCTCTCTGCCAGTACTGTCTTCCTCCACTTGAACAAAGCTGATATGAAGGCTGTAGTTAAGTTCAAAAACCTCCAAACTTGAGGGTTTCCTGCATTAGCCTATTATTAAGGCTCTCACCTGCCCTTTTTCATGCCCATGTACATCCATATGACCCTAGAACATTGATTTTGGTCTCATCAGACCATTCTACCTTCTTTCAGTCTGCTAGATTCCAGTCCTGACAAGTATAGGCAAAATCTAAATGAGCTATGTCATGCCTAGCAGAGAGTATGGGGTATTTGGACTTGATTTCAGCTTTCATACCAGCTTTTTTCAAGTGGAGGCAGATGGTACTGGCAGAGAGAGGTTGGATGATGATGTTGGTAAGTGATCTGGTCACTTGGACAGCATTTTCAGCCTTCCCAGAGGTAATAAGATGTTGGCCATGACAAATATTGGCAGAGGAAAGCTTGAAAGGATGACCTCCAATAGCTTTGAGATGGCCATAATGCTCTTTGGATCAAAGCTTGGATATGGCAGAAGGACTGACACCAGTTTCTGTAGCAATGGCTTCACCAGAATGGCCAGAATCAAGCAAAGAGAGGATGATCTTTTGTTGAGTAAGAGAAAGGAATCTAACCATAATAGTGGTTGAGAATCAATAAGTGTGGGAACTTTTTAAACACAGACATATTGTTTATGTGTGTATCTTTGTTTCTACTAACAAACACAGGCAATTATACTACAATATGACTGAGATCCTACATAGCAATCCAAAAGCTCAAAAACCCTTTCCATGATATTACTGTTTTGAATTGCCTATATCTTCATAGCCTGTACACCAGATCACATGACCTATGGAGCAATCCTGTAGCCAAGGGTATGTACTATTTATAGCTCCACCAAAGCTAAGCAAAATTCCCACAGTGTTGGGCATTGTGCTTCACACACTGTCATCAGGCTGAGTATGGAAAGGGTTTTTGAGCTCACTGTATGATGGGGGTGACTCTCAAGGTTCCAAAAGAACATGACAAGCACATTCATGTGTTTCTCCAGCCAAGCTGCTTGTTTGAGGTGGTGCAAGAAGGATACTCTGGCCTGGAGAAATTCACCAAAGGACAGTTGGTGGTCAGCATGGGTGTTTTGGGATGCCTTGACAGAGGCAGCCAGTCAGAGGGTGAGAATATCATTGCAGCTGGATAGTCCAAAAGCATCATCAGCAGAGGAGCAGATGTGCTTGGCAGCATTACTGCATCCTTCAGGGGAGAAATATCAGAGTTCAACAAATTCAAAGGTGGCCACCTTGTGTAGCACATATTGGGATGGCCTCTGGACAACCACACTCAGGGGGGGGGGACCAACCTTGAAATCATTTATCTTTGGTTTCTTCTTCTCTGCTTCGCATCTGTTATGGTAGAGTGGTCTCCCAGTCCCTTTTCTTTTTTTCTCGCTCACTGGTACAATACCTAACCTACATTTACCATAGGCTTACCCTTAACCCTAAGGGTTAGCCATCTACTTATCGCTTACCTCAGTACCAGTGAGGTTTCCCTTTGTTTACCTTTACTTATGTACCTATGTTTCCCTTTATGCCACTCCCCTTTGAGTTGCGTTTCCTTCCTTCCCTGGCATCCGCAGATGCCTCAGACTTCCCCTTTTATCCTAGCACACTGCAACCTCGTTGTTGCTGTGCATTTACCTCTTTGAGTACTTTTCACTCAACTGCCTGGATGCGGAAGTGAGCCCCTTCCTTTTCTGACATATCCCTTTGGGACATGCCAGACCCTTTCCTCTTCCAGCACTTACAAGCCAGTGGTCCGTGCTAGAGTACAGCCACCTTTGTATGGTATATAAACCTTGCTGGAACTGCTGGGGTTCCCCAGCTAGTTCTATGCAATCCAGGCGTATCTACTGGCATCCAGAGAGCCCTTAAGTCTTTGACACCTCAAGACTTCACTTCACTCATTTGTGGTCTAAAGGTCGCCCCAAGACCTGCTTGCTAGAGTTCTGGACCGAGGGCTGTAGACTTCTGTATCTACATTATCCGTTAATGTCCTGACGACAGCTATCTCTTTGGCTTGCCACTGAGATACCATGTGCATTGTAACAAAAGAACTAGCTACTCTTCTACACCAGGGTTGCTATTAAGCTTCCCCCTTTGTCATCACAGAGGAAGACTTGAGATACAACGACCTCTCCCCTGAGGATCGTACTTTCTATATCATCCAGGAGAAAGGCAAGAAAGCACTCAAAGTCATTGTGGATAATGAGGCCATAGCCCAAGAACGACGACTCCCTGGATCCTCCTCTCTCTCTGTCCAAGAAAGAGAAGCAGCAGAAGTTGCCCGTTGGTCTCAAACCCGCGTTTGTTACATCCAAGACATGACTGGGTTAGGCCTAGTTCACTATGTGGAGTCTTCGTAAGATATTCGAGGGTGGATCGCACTAAAGCAAGGAATTGAAGATTCAAAGGGGTCTGCCTAATAGAGACAAAAGTCGAAGGTGCTAAGGTTCTTTCTACTCGAAGGGATTCTTCAAATAAAAGGAAAGCATCAGCTTCAGAAGTGTGACAATTGACTTATAGAGGCTGCACACTTCAGAAGTGGTGCAGATGACTTATAGAGGTCCAAGGGTTCAAAGAGGTTTCAAGGATACTAGGTAGTATTCCCAGTAGGTCAAAGTTAGGAAACATCGTGGGTCATAATGGATCCTTATATAAGTAAATAATCAGGCTATGACTAAGCAATAGAATCCTAATAGAAGTTAATAGAACAAAAGAAGGTCGCTGACTGAGAAGATAAGAAGTTCAGCGAGATAAGAGATAAAGAGATAAGAGATAAGAGATAGGGCTGACTAAGCAAATGGAATCCTTTGGAATCCAGTGGAAAGAATGTTAGTCAGCAAGGGACGTTTGAAGGGAAGGGGAATCCTTAGCGTAGTTTGGACACTAGGTCTTTGGAAAGTCAATAAGAGGTGCAAGTGAAGGGTCAGCTGTACTTGGTAAGGAAGGTTATTAGGAAATGAGTAGTATGAGGAAGAGAAAAGAGTAAATTGTAACAGCATTGAAAGACAGTGCTCCCAAGAATCCTTGCCCGCTCCTGTCGCACCCACTCCTAGTCACTCCACAACAAAGTCCAGCAGGCCTAGATTTAATCCAACAAGCAGTCGCCCACACTCAGGTGCTGGTGTAACAATTCCTGAGAGCAGGTCTGAGTCCCATAGAAGACTCACCGCAATTCCTGCATCTGGTACCGCCCTTCCAGTGGTAGGAGCATTAATTCCAGACCCCGATGTACGCATCTGCGGGATTGACTCTGATGTCGAAGAAGAATCAGAAGACGACAACATGGGCAAAGAGTCATTACTCCACGACTTCTCCGGATGAGTAGAAGATGCTAACTGGTGGCTGCAAGCAATGGCAGCTTGGCACCAGATTAAGCATGACAAGATGGAGGATGCCGAAATAGTCACCATGGCGTTAGCAAAGATGGGCAAAGGACAAGGCCGCATATTTGCAGAAGAATACTACATGAAACTTGCCAAGCCTCTTACCCACCCAGGCTTTGACAGCTGGGCCACCTTCACTGCAGAATTCAAAAGGCCTTCTCCGCCAAGAATGAATCAGTGGACGCCTGACAAAAACTCTGTACCCTCCGCATGAAAGGACTATCCACTGAGGCACTTAAAGACTACACCATGCAGTTCAACTTGCTCCTCAGCCTCTCCAGCATCACTGATCAGAACATGATCAATGACACCTATTGCCAGGGGCTACATTATGCTTTAGTTGGAGACATCCTTCGCGGAACAGAGCCCACCATGCTAGATGGATGGATGACCACTGCCAGTAACCATACCCAGGCACATGAACACCTCCGAGACTTCCATTGAGGGGGTTTCCAAGCTGCACGACACGACCCCAATGCGATGGATGTAGACAGAATCAACCTCACTGGCCCTGAATGAGCCTGTCACAATCGGGACCACCTCTGCTACATCTGTCACAAACTGGGTTGCATTAGCTGAAACCACCCAGGGCACAGAAACTACAGACAGCCCATGCAGCGCAAGAGTTCCACTCCAAATCCCTCCACTTCCTTGACTTCTACCCTGAAGAAACCAGAAAGGTTCAGGACCATACAAATGAGTGCCTCCTCCTCTCCAGACCCCCTGGACACCTATATTGCCGATCTGGAGGGAGGACAGAAAGATAGGAAAGAGATTCTTCAAGTTCTCAAAGAATGTTACAATGAAGATGCTGAAGAACCACACACCACCTATGAGGTTGAACAAGTCAACCACATTTGTGTCGGCAAGGATTTTTAGAAAGGAGACTCACCACAATGTCTTGTTCTCCTACCCTCCCAACTGTAATAGTATCAAGAAATGAGAAATCTGTGTTCATCCCAGTTTCTCTTTCTCCAGTTGGGAGTAAATCCGTTGTCACCACACCCACCCTCATTGATTGTGGAGCCACTTCATGCTTCATTGACTATGCGTTCACCAAGAAACACAAACTGCCATTCACTCGTCTAACAAGGCCAGTCACTGCTACCAATACAGATGGAACCATTAATAAGATGGAGTTGATAACCCATAAGGTCCACCTCCACATTCAGATTGATGAAGACGAGGAAGATCAGGACTTCCTCATGCTCTCCAGTGGTAAACAACAGAGCATCATTCACGGGATGACCTGGTTAGGGGACTGAAACCCAATGATAGATTGGAGTAGTTGGAAAGTATCCGTAAAACCTCCAACGTTGGTCAAGAGAAGATGCAATGGCCAAGAAGCCCTAGCACAATGATACCTTCTGCAGTATCTTGATTTGGATGTCAACAACTGACTGGCAGAAGCCTACAAAACACGATTCGAATGGATGCCCACTCACATCTGAAAGATTACGTTGTCAACCATGCTGGCCCAGGAAATGGCCAAAATTATGAAAACCATCCCAAAGGAGTACCAACAATTCGCCAATGTATTCATTGATGAAGAGGCAACCGAACTTCCCCCATCTCAACCCTTTGATCATGAAATCAAACTCCTTCCCTCCTTCATTCCAAAGCGTGCCAAAAACTATTCCCTCAACCCTGACAAAATCAACACTTGTCAAAAGTTCGTCAATGAGAACCTGGCTAACGGAAAGATCCAACCCTCCAACTCTCCCCAAGCAGCCCCCTTCTTCTTTGTGGCGAAGAAGGATGGGAAGCTTCACCTGTGCCAGGATTATCGATATCTTAATAGTCATATGGTCAAAAACACCTATCCCCTCCTGTGTATTAATGACCTGCTCAACAAGCTAAAAGGATCGTCCATCTTCACCAAACTAGATGTTTGATGGGGAAAAACAACATCCTGGTCAAACCCGAAGACCAGTGGAAGGCTGCTTTTATCACACCGTTTGGACTCTTTGAGCCGACAGTAATGTTTTTTGGAATGTGTAATTCACCTGCCACCTTCCAGGCATACATGGATGATGCCTTTGCCGACTATATCATGGAAGGATGGCTCGTCATCTACATGGACAATGTCCTCATCCACTCCTCCAACCTCAAAGTCCACAACGAGCACACAGAGAAGGTCCTACAACGATTCCGCAAGCAACACTTGTATCTCAAGCCAGAGAAGTGTTCCTTCGACATGACGGAGGTTGAATACCTCGGGCTCATGATCTCAAAAGACAACATAAGAATGGACCCTACCAAACTTGCAGCAATCAAGGAGTGGACTGCCCCCAAAGACATCAAAGCTGTTAGATTGTTTATTGGGTTTTGCAACTTCTATTGCAAGTTTATCCCTGCCTTCTCTGATATTTGCAAACCCCTTCATGATCTCACATGCAAAGGTGCACCCTGGACCTGGGGAATGGACCAAGAGCGAGTGTTTTGGATGCTGAAGAATGCCTTCCTCAAACAACCCATACTGTGTACCTCTGATGTATCCCAACCTTTCTTTGTCATGACAGATGCCTTGCTCACCACCACTGGGGGTGTCCTCATGCAGAAAGATGTCAACGGCAACCTCCACCCCTGCTCCTACATCTCAAAGACCTTCAGGTCGGCGGAGCACAACTATGACATTTACGATCAGGAGTTACTAGCAGTTATTATGGCCCTGGAGGAATGGCGGCAATACTTATGGGGGACTGGTCATCCCGTCTCCATCCTGACTGATCACAAGAACTTGACCTACTTCTGTGAACCTTGGAAGTTATCTCGTCGCCATGCTCGGTGGCAGATGTTCCTGCAGGACTACAACTTGACCTTTACCCACCTCCCTGGCACAGCAATGGGACCTGTGGATGCCCTGTCCCAGAAGGAGAACATCAACACCTCTCATGATAACATTGCCCTGCAACTCCTTCCTGACAAGGTGTTCACCTGCTCTCTCGACCTCGCCATTGCCGATAAAATTGCTGCTTTCACCCCTTCTGATCCCATGGTTGTTTCTGCCCTCCAGGCCATGCATGAGGGTTCTTCACTCCTTCCCTGGGCACAACTGGATGACTGGGCTTTTAATGGCCACAATTTGACCTACCTTGGTTGGACCTATGTTTCTGAAGACTGCCACCACCCCCTCATCTCCAGTATTCACAACTTGCCTCATGGGGGTCACACTGGCTTTGCCTGGATGCTTGCCCTTCTCTCCCACAACTATTGGTGGCCCAGGATGTCCACCTTTGTCTGCCAGTATATTGCTGGCTGTGCCCCTTGTCAGCAGATGAAAGTTAACATCCACCCAATGAAGCTCCCTCTCTCCCTGATCCTCATGACAGCATCCCACCCATTCTAGCACATCTCCATGGATCTTATCTCCGGCCTTCCCTCAACAGTGGTTGGCCTGGACTCTGTGTTGGTTGTGGTGGACCATGGCCTTACCTGGGGGGTGATTCTTATGCCCTGTTCCAAAAACATCTCTGCTGAAGGGGTTGCCAAACTCTTTTTCACTCATGTCTTCCCAAGATTTGGGTTGCATGACCGCGTCATCTCTGATCGTGGACCACAGTTCGCCTCCACCTTCATGCTTGAGCTCTCCAAGCTCCTGCACTATGACATCACCCTCTCCACTGCATACCACCTGCAGATGGACGGAGAAACTGAGTGTGTAAACCAGGAGTTGGAGACCTTCCTCCACCTCTTCTGTCAGGAGAATCCCTCTGGTTGGGTCAATGTTCTTCCTATGGCCAAATTCCACCATAATGCCATGACCCACTCTGCCACCAAACAATCACCCTTCTTCCTCCTCATGGGGTACCAACCCTGTTCCTACCCGAAGATCAGACCCACATTTGTACCAGCCTTGGCTGACCGCCTCTCCCTCCTTAGTTCTGCAAGGGACAAAGCGAAAGCCACCCTGGAAAACTCCCAACGAATCATGGCATCCTGATCACATCAGAAATTCGAGCCCTGGAAGAAGGGCAACCGAGTTTGGCTGGAAGTGACCAATCTCCCCTTATTGTCCAACCAGAAACTCTCCCCCAAATGACATAACCCCTTTACCATCACGAAGGTCATCTCTGCTCTCACCTATGAACTAGAACTTCCCCATTCGTGGCGAATACACCTGGTGTTCCATGCCTCGCTTCTATCCCCTTTCATTGAAACTGATGAACATGGCCCCAACTTCTTCCAACCACCGCCAGATCTGGCACAATCAGAAGAAGACTATGAGTTAAGCCATATCATCAGCCATAAAGGGAAAGGTAGAATGCAGCATTATCTGGCTGCCTGGAAGGGATACCCTATCTCCGAGGCAACTTGGGAATCTGAACCAAACTTCACCAATGCCAAGGAGATCCTCCAGGAGTATAAAGATCTGAAGGGCCTTTAGGACTCTGCTATGTCCCAACCCTCCTACTGCCACCAGAGAGCAGCAGCACTCAGAACCAATGCCTTCACCCTTGCCTACCTCCACCATACTTTCATCACCATCAAAGACATTGAGGTTGTCCACCCTCACACCCCAGTAACCCAGAACAAGTTATTGAAACAGATCGACCATGCCATCGCCCACCGCACTACCCATAGCTGCTTCTGCAAAGACCAGTACTGTCCTATCCATACTCCATATTAGGTTGATGGCTAATGACCTCCCCAACCTTGATGTACCCGCCAAGCCCCCAGTCCACGTCCACCACCTTTCCCCTTATCTCCAACGAGTCGTCTTCTCCGTCGCGATCCAGACCCACTCTCTTGACCAGCATGTACGCCACCACCAGGCACTCTCCACCAGTGTTGTCCTCTTCCAACTCATCAAGTTGTTCCAAAGAGTCATCCTCCTTGGAACCCTCTTCTCAAACAATGACACTCATTATGGAAGTGGCCCCTGGGACTCCAGTCTTGCAGAGGTTCTCCTGGCAATCTGAAATGGAGTTCTGGACCTCCTCTACTTAGCAGGCTTTGCCACCCTCATCAATGACATTCCCCCAGCTGATATGGCCTTCATCACCCACCCTATACTCATGGCTGCCACCCCCACTGAGTGCCACCAATACCTCTCCCCCTCCATCGTCTTTCCTTGTCCCTGAGTCTACCAGGGAGGACAAGCCATGGGGCAGGATGAACGCTGATCCACCCCTTCTCCTCGTCCCATACCACCCCCCATCACCTTCTGGGACTGAGTTGGATCTTCCTCAGAACCTGTGGAAGAAGAAATGACGACGCAGCCAGCTACCCCCTTTCCCACCCTCACTGACACCATTGAGAGAACCATTGCTCCTGATGAGCCTCAAGCCATTTCTCCCACCTCCTCTACTGGCACCACTGTCGAGTTTGAGACGGGAGACACACAGGGGCCCACCACAAGAGAACAGTTTGACTCCTTCATCAGCGGCATACTCAATGACCTCGCAAGGGATCTCAACAACCTCCGGGTTGTGATGCCATCCCCACCACCACCTTATCCCGACTACCCAGTGCAACCCTCATTGGGTCCCATACATCCCCTCTGATTTGCCCATCCCAAGCAGCGCCCTGATCCTGCCTCTTCCCATCGTCTCTGCCACATCGGTGTCATCACTTCTCTCTGCCAACTTTGTGAGGGACATGCCTTGTCCACCTCCTATTCCCATTGCAACCCTGTCACCACAGCCCCTTCTTCCTCTCCTGGACTCCATGTCACCCCCATGGAGCGCCAAGGAAATCACTGCTGTTTTAGATGCCATGAGCATGGACACGTGTGCTGTAACTGCCCCCTCAGAGACAGCAATGATCCCAATGACATGCTTCCCATTCCACCTCACCTTGCCTACCAACAGAGCAACCCTTGCTACACCACTGCCTCTCCTGCCCCTTCCAATCTATCCTGGGGAGGAGAGGACTATGAGGTCAATGAGGGGGACATGTCCAGCCCCAACAGAGACTAGTGGTAATGGACTACAGGGGTTGTCCACCTTAGGAGAGGGTAATGTTATGGTAGAGTGGTCTCCCAGTCCTTTTTCTTCTTTTCTCACTCACTGGTACAATACCTAACCTACATTTACCATAGGCTTACCCTTAACCCTAAGGGTTAGCCATCTACTTATCGCTTACCTCAATACCAGTGAGGTTTCCCTTTGTTTACCTTTACTTATGTACCTATGTTTCCCTTTATGCCACTCCCCTTTGAGTCGTGTCTCCTTCCTTCCCTGGCATCCACAGATGCCTCAGACTTCCCCTTTTATCCTAGCGCATTTCAACCTTGTTGTTGCTGCACATTTACCTCTTTGAGTACTTTTCACTCAACTGCCTGGATGTGGAAGTGAGCCCCTTCTTTTTCTGACATATCCCTTTGGGACATGTCAGACCCTTTCCTTTTCCAGCACTTACAAGCCAGTGGTCCATGCTAGAGTACAGCCACCTTTGTATGGTATATAAACCTTGCTGGAACTGCTGGGGTTCCCCAGCTAGTTCTATGCAATCCATGCATATCTACTGGCTGTTACGCTTGTACCTTGGTACTAGCATAGAACTTGGTAAAGTACTGGGACAAAGGTTCTCCTTAGGATAAGGAGATTTCAAGGGTTATAGGGTCAAGGGTTCGACCTTATCTTGAGTGACAATTTGAGGTAAGGTGAAAGCGTGCACTTCAAAAGTGGCACGATCGACTTATAGAGGCTGCACACTTCAAAAGTGGTGCAGACGACTTATAGAGGTCCTGAGATTCAGAGGAGGTTCGAAGGGCTACTAGATGAATTCCCAAGTAGGTCAAAGTTAGGAAATACAAGGAAGTAAATGACGGGTTTATATAGGTTTCAGAAATGAAAGATGGAACATCATAGCATATTATGGAAGGTGGGGGAAGGGGTCGCTGACCGAGCAAATGATGAGTAAGATCGGTGGAAGGGAGGTTGGTCAGCAATAGAGATAATGTTATGATTTACTCTTTTCTCTTCTTCATACCATTTATTTCCTGACTAACTCTTCTTTACCAAGTACAACTGATCCCTCGCCTGTATCCCGGGTGGACCTTTTGTTGACCTAGCGTCTAGACTACGCTAAGGACTCTTCCTTCTTCTTTACAACCCTCGCTGACTAATATTCTTTCCACTGGATTCCGAAGGATTCCATTCGCTTAGTCAGCCTTATCCCTTATCTCTTATCTCATTATCTCTTATCTCGCTGAACTTCTTATCTTCTTTGTCAGCAACCTTCTTTTGTTCCATTAACTTCTATTAAATTCCATTGCTTAGTCATGGTCAGGTTATTTACCTATATAAGACCCATCGTAACATACCATGTCTTCTAACTTTGACCTACTGGGAATACCACCTAGTACCCTTGAATCCCCTTAGAAACCTTGGACCTCTATAAGTCATCTGCACCACTTCTGAAGTGTGCAGCATCTATAAGTCAATCATACCACTTTTGAAGTGTACGCTCTCATCTTACTTTGAAGCGTATGCTCTCGTCTTACTTTGAACCATCGTTCAAGTAAGGATGAACCCTTGACCCTTCGACCTCTGGAACATTCTTTGTCTTCTAAGGAATCCTTGAACCATTGATCCTCATTGTTTCTCAACGACCTCCTTGAACTATGAATTTCAAGAAGATTTCTTCATCCTCGACTTTGCCTATCCCAGTCACGTCTCGAACGTAACAGATAATGACTAAGGGAAAAGTACAGCCTCTCAGGGAGTCAACACGAGGCTTAGTAATACACAACGAGATAGGGAAAAGACAAGAAAAGAATGAATTGTAACATTTGCATGTGTTGAAAACAAGGTACATGTACTTATAATGCTGCATATCTGGTTGTTGCTAATTCACTTTGGGACAGCTCCATAATCTCAGGTCCCCCACAGGTATTGAAATGGTGCTTTATGCAACACATGGCATGACCAATTTCACCATCCATCCTATTGCCTTTGCCACTCCAGGAGTCGAGGGTTTTATGCTGACCATCATGGGTTTGGACACACAAGATCTCACTGCCAAAATGGAGGGATTTGCAGTACGAGGAATCCAGGGTACATTTCGTTACTTATATATTCATTCATCTCGTTGACTTATATATCATTCAAGGAGTGGCGATGAACTACTGACAATGTGTGTCTCAAATCCGCGCTGCCATTCATAACATCATCAATGTCAAGCTAGGTAAGTATAATTTTATTATCTTAAATCTTCCTAATACTCATGGACTTGTCTCTTTGTAGGGGAGATAACCGGGGACCCAAATGCTAAAATGCAATGGGCACATTATTTCCGGAATGTCGTCCAATGCTACAAGGTGGTTGTCGTTGGTTGGCCACCTGAAGTCCCCTTCGCAAATCTCAGCAGTGCCTCTAGTGCACTTCTGCACCTCGAGATGCTCCTGCATAAGTGGGAGATGGATAAGACCTATTGGAAATCCATCAATGAGCAGGAGTATGATGAGCTTTGTCGGGAGCGCAACGAGGTGCTCGAAAGTGGAGAGCTTACCGAAGGATTTCATTGCATGCGCTCTGACAAGGGGAAGAAACGCAAGCACAACTCAAGTGATACACATGACGCGTCCATTGGGAACAAGAAGTACAAAAGTGCTGCAACTATTGACGAGAGTGACAATGAAGATGGAGATGATGGGGACCATGAAGGGGGCCAACACTCTCCATCCCCTGCCATGTCCATTGACACCCGTAGTGCTAGTGCTACCCCCGCTGCCATTTTCATTGACACCCATTGCACTGCCCTTAACAGCACGGCATCCCCTGCTGTGTCCATTGATACCCGTAGTGCTAGTGCTGTCCCCACTGCTATGTCTGTTGACACCCATCATGCTGCCCTTAACAGCACAGCATCCACTGCCATATCCATTGACACACACTGTGCTAGCACTGCTGTGTCTGTTGACACACGTCACACTAGCTGTTGCAACCTCAGGATAAACCCTAGGCTATTACAGTAGAGCGGCCCCCTAGCCCTTTTTCCTCTTTCCTCGCTCACTGGTACAATACCTAACTATACTTACACTACAATTACCCCAGGCAAACCCCTAACCACAGGGTTAGCCAACCCTTTACCACTTACCTCAGTACCAGTGAGGCTTTATCTCTGTTTACCTTTACTTACATATGTTTTCCCTTCTGTGCCACCACTCGATGTGGTGCCGCCCTTTGTCCTTCCTTGGTTCCCTCAGCCCCTCGGCCTCCATGGAAACCTCAGACTTCCATCTATATCTCTTGTGCATGGTGGCCTCATTGCTACCTTGCACCCTCTTCTTTCAGCATGCTTGCATGCCTCTTTTATCTCTTCGCACTCAACCACACCTTTGTGGAAGTGCTCTCTTTCCTTTCCTGACGCATCCCTTTGGGATATGACAGGCCTTTCCCTCTTCTGGCAGATACACATCCTTGGTCTGTGTTAGTGTACTGCCACCTGTGTACACTATATAAACCCTGGTGGAACCGGCTGGAAACCCCAGCTAGTTCTATGCAATCCACGCATATCTACTGGCATCCAGAGAGTTCGCTTCGTCTTCAACACTCCAAGACTTCGCTTACTCTTCTGTGGTCTAAAGGTCACCCTAAGACCTGCTTGCTGAGTTCTGGACTTAGAACCAAAGACTTCCGCATCTATGTTGTCCAGTGAAGTCCTGACGACAGCTATCTCTTTGGCTTGCCACTGAGATACCGTGTGTGTCATAACAAAAGAACTAGCTACTCTTCTACACCGGGGTTGCTATTAAGCTTCCCCACTAGGCAATATGGAGGAAGACTCGAGATATGATGACCTCTCCCCAGAGGACTGTGCTTTCTACCTTGCACAAGACAGGAAGGGCAAGCAAGCGCTCAAACAGATTGTGGACAACGAAGCCCAAGTCCAAGAATGACGACTCCCCAGCTCCTCTTCTCTGACATCTGCTGAAAGAGACACCGCCGAAGTCGCCTGCTGGTCTCAAGCCCACATTGAGTGACAGCGCTCCCAAGAATCATCCCCAGCACCTCCCCCTGTCCCTGTATCCGCCCCATCTCCTAGTCACTCCACAAAAAAGTCCAGCAGGCCTGGATTTGATCCGACAAGCAGTCGCCCACCCTCAGGTACTGGTGTAACAATTCCTGAGAGCAGGTCCGAGTCATGTAGAAGGCTCACCGAAATTCCTGCGTCTGGTACCACCCTCACTGTAGAAGGAGCATTAATTCCAGACCCTGACATACGCATCCGCAGGATTGACTCTGACGTCAAAGAAGAATCAGAAGACGACAACATGGGCAAAGAGTCACTACCCCGCGACTTCTCCGGACGAGTAGAAGATGCTAACTGGTGGCTGCAAGCAATGGCAGCTTGGTGCCAGATTAAGCACGACAAGATGGAGGACACTGAAATTGTTACTACAGTGTTAGCAAAAATGGGCAAAGGACAAGGTCGCGTTTTCACTGAAGGATACTATGCAAAACTCACCAAACCCACTACCCACCCCAACTTCAATACCTGGTGGGTCTTCTCTGAGGAATTCAAGAAGGCCTTCTCTGCCAAGAACGAAGCCGTGGATGCCCGAAGAAAGCTCCGCAACCTCCACATGAAAGGACTATCCGCTGAAGCACTCAAAGACTATACTACACAGTTTAACTTACTCCTTGGACTGTCTGGCATCACCGATCAGAACATGATCAACGACACCTATTGCCAAGGACTGCACTATTCCTTAGTTGGAGACATCCTTCACGGAACGGAGCCCACCATGCTAGACGGATGGATGACCGCTGCCAGTAACCACACCCAAGCGCATGAACACCTCCGAGACTTCCATCAAGGAGGATTTCAATCTGCACAACATGATCCCAACATGATGGACGTAGACAGAATCAATCTCACCGGTCCCAAACGGGCCTGCCATAACCTGTTGCAACCCAGGAATAAACCTAAGTCACACCACTATAACTCAAGGAGGAGACAAGTGAGCAATGCTGGGGAATCCAACAGAGAACTTGACTGGAGTTCTTGGTTGGTATGGTATTGCTTAAATACTACTCTACTGTTTGTATGCTACAAACAACGGAGATTAAATACATGAGGTAACTATGTCACAGATGGAGATTAAAGACGTGAGGTGAGACACATGTAGAATGGAAGCATAGCGGTAATTAAAATAAGAAGAGAAGCATAAGTGATACATGTGTTGAACGGAAATTAAAAGAAGAATGATGAAACATGGAAGTGAATCGCAAACGGCGATCTTGCATAATAATGTAAACATAGCCAAACAACCGGTACATCGGTATGGTCGGAGTTTGGATTGGAGTTCCATAAAAAGATAAATAAGTACAAACAAAACGAAAAAGAAACGGAGTATGTAGAACTCCTGTACAACGTCCTAGGGTTAGGGTCCGAGTGTATACTACCACTCAAGCATAGTGTAGAGAGCAAAGACTTTGTGCATGTAATAAGGTTATGCATGTAGGCGCATGACGAATTGCAACATTACCCCCCTTCTAGAAATCGACTTCCAGACGATCCACAAAGGTGCAAGGCATAGCTGATGTAAGATTGTCGTAAGCCGTAAATAACAAATCGAAGTCCGTTTGAGTCATGCGAAGCTTTCTGGGAGCATTCAGATGCTTTAAATAAAAGTCCTTGATTGCCTCTTTGGCGTGTACGAGATTCTTCTCGGGTTCCCACGTCCTGTCCTTGTCACTGTATCCCTTCCAATGCATGAGGTATTCGAGAACACGACCCTTGAGTCTGCTGTCAACAACGTAATCAACAACGAACTCTTCAGAATCGTCAATAATTATTGGCCCTGGTTTGTAACTCTGCTGGCTGGGTAATAGTCCTTTATAAGGTTTGACCCTTGATATATTAACCGTGGAATGAATTTTCATAGATTGCGGGAGTTTCAACTCGACCACATTAGGTCCATGCATAGATATAACTTCATATGGTCCAAGCCACCGTTCGGTCAACTTTGCCGATTGCCAAGTCTTTCTGAGATCAAGGTTTTTGGTTGAGAGCCAAACGCGATCACTGGGTTCATAAATAGGGGCTTCTTTTCTATGTTTGTCCGTTTGTATCTGCATCCTCCTTTGGCTAGCCTCCAATGCATTTTTTGTGTCTGCTAAGGTTTTACCAAAATCATTGGAAAAGTCCATGGTGGCAGGATTCGGCATGGTTTTAGGTTCGATTCCCATACGAGGGGCATAGGAACAAGTTATTTCAAATGGTGATTTTTTTGTTGCCGAATGTTGCCTGTGATTATATGTAAATTGCGCCAGCGCTAACCAGTCGTACCACGAATTCTGGTTCTCGGTACAGAACATGCGGAGATACTGCTGTAGGTCCCTGTTCACACGCTCAGTTTGCCCGTCGGTCTGAGGGTGAAAAGCTGTTGACATGCACAGCTCAATTTTCAGCATCTTGGCCAGATCTCGCATGATGTGAGAAGCGAACTGTGGTCTGCGGTCCGATATAATAGAGTTTGGGAGTCCGTGGGTCTTCCACATGTGGTCTTGATAAAGTTTTGCCATTCCCAGGCTTGTAATCTCTTTGACCGTGGGAATAAAAATGACTTCCTTCAAGAATTGGTCAACGACGACCAGTATGGAAGTGTACCCATTGCTCTCAGGTAAGTCTGTTATGAAATCTACTGAGATGTCCTCCCAGGGTCCAGCAGGTACCGGATTAGGTTGCAACTTGCCAGAAGGTGGGTGGTTGGACGGTTTCATCTGTGTGCATCTTTCACAACGTGATGTGTAGTCAGAAACCTGTGCTTCAATTCCCTCCCACGTGTTACGGTAGAGTGGCCCCTCTCCCCTTTTTCTTCTTTCCTTGCTCACTGGTACGATACCTAACCTTACTTACACTACGATTACCCTAGGTGAACCCCTAACCCCAGGGTTAGCCATCTACTTATCGCTTACCTCAGTACCAGTGAGGTTTACGTTTCTTTATCCTTGTTTGCTTATGCTTTCCTTTCTACACCACTGCTCGACGCAGTGTTGTCCTTTGTCCTTCCTTGGTTCCCTCGGCCCCTCGGCCTCCATGGGAACCTCGGACTTCCATTTATATCTTTAGCGCATGCCAGCCTCATTGCTGCTGCGCACCCCTTTCGTCTGGCATGCTTGCATGCCCCTTTTGCCAGTTCGCACTCAACCTCACCATTGAGGAAGTGCTCCCTTTCTATTTCCAGCGCATCCCTTTAGGATACGCTGGACCTTTTCCTCTTCCGGTAGATACATGACCATGGTCCGTGCTAGAGTACAGCCACTCGTGTACTCTATATAAACCCTGGTGGAACCGGCTGGAAACCCCAGCTAGTTCTATGCAATCCACGCGTATCTACTGGCATCCAGAGAGCTCGCTTCGCCTTCGCCAACCTCAAGGCTCCGCTTACTCTTCTGTGGTCTAAAGGTCGCCCCAAGACCTGCTTGCTGAGTTCTGGACCTAGGGCTGAGGGCTTCCGTATCCTCGTTGTCCAGTGACATCCCGACGACAGCTATCTCTTTGGCTTGCCACTGAGATACCGTGTGCATCGTAACACCACGTATAGTACTGCATAATTAATTCCCGTGTTTTCTGGGAACCTCCGTGTCCCGTAATAGGGGAGTCATGATAGAGTTCAATAATAGATTGGCAAAGATCTCTGATGGGAACGTAGATCTTACCATGGGAGTGATATAGTCCATTATCGTCCATAACATAATCGCCTTCTTTCATCTTATCTTGGGCTTTTCTCACATGCTCCATGAGAGCTTCCTCTGCTCCATGGATATGAACAGATGTCTGCTGAATACGTTCTGGTGGAATGAAAACAACGCCCTTGTTGTCATCTTCTATCCCCTTTTAGTGATCTTCTCTTCGGCTAAGAGCATCGGCTTTTCCCATGGAAGTGCCTGGTTTCTTTACTAATATATAATCGAAGCGGCTCAGCCACTGTGCCCATCTCGCTTGTCTCCAGTTCAGATCTTGAGATTTCATAAAATACTGCAAGTTGGCATGATCTGACCAGATTTCAAACTGATGCTTTGTGCCCTCTAGGTAGTGTCGCCACACTTCTGTACATTCGATAATGGCGAGCATTTCTTTGCCAGCGATAGGACAGTTTCGTTGTTCGCTCAACATTTTGTGGGAATGGAAGGCGACAGGGTGCCATTTTCCTTCCTTTTCTATAGATAGTATGCCACCTGTGGCAAAGTCCAAAGCGTCACATTCTAACCGGAATTGACAATTGTTGTCTGGGTATGCAAGGATTGGAGCTTCCGTGAAAGCTTGTTTCAATGTGTCAAACACTGTTTGTTGTTCCATTCCCCATTCCCATACTTTGTCCTTTTTGGTCAAGTCGTTAAGGGGTGCCGCAATGCATGAGAAGTCATTAATGAAGCGGCGATAGTAGTTGGCTAACCCCATAAAGGATCTAACCCCTTTTAGTGATGTGGGAACGGGCCAGTTGAGAATGGCTTGTACTTTGCCTTTCTCCATTTCTGTACTGTGGAAATTGACCATCATTCCCAACATCTCCACTTCTTTGACTGAAAAGAAACATTTCTCTGGTTTTAAATATAGGTCGTTTTCCTTCAACCTTTTGAGGACTTCCTGTATGATCTTGTCATGTTCTTCTTGATTGTCTGTTTTCGTAAAGATCAAGATATCGTCTATATATACAATGACACATGTCTGCATGTCGTAAAACAGATCATTCATTATATGTTGAAATGTGGCAGGTGAATTGCACTGCCCGAAGAACATGACAATGGGTTCGAAGCTGCCTCGATGACACACGAAGGCTGCTTTCCACTCGTCTCCTTCTTTGATGCATACGTTATTGTATCCCCATCGAAGGTCCATTTTTGTAAATAGCTTCGCCCCCTTTAGCCAATTGATCAGCTGGGAAATAAGCAGGAGCAGATAATTATTTTTGATGGTCCACTCGTTTAAATATTGATAATCCTGCACCATCCTCTTTTTTCCATCCTTTTTGGGTATGAAGAAGATGGGTGAAGTCTGTGGGGATTTCGAGGGCCGTATGTAGCCTTTCTGTAGTTGCTTGTCTACGAACTTAGATACTTCTTCTTGTTCATCAGGACTCATGGGGTATAGTTTTCCTTTTCGAGGTTTGAAATTCGGTTTGAGATCTATGGCGTGATCCCATGGTTTACGAACTGGCATTCTCTCCAATGTATTCTTTTTGAAGACCTCGATAAAGTTATGGTATTGTTTTGGGACTAACTCCTCAGGAGTCTTATCCACTGGTCCTTTTGATTCTAGTGCCTTAATAATATGGTAGGCTGTGGGAGCATTCCTGATTTCGTCATCATCTAGACTTCTCAGGATTGCGGCACGATCACTTAAGAGGAAACAAGAACGTGGGCATCGTGTAAGTTGGACATTTCTGGTCTGCCAATCTATTTCAGGATTATATTTGGCAAGCCAGGTATATCCGAGGATCAAGGTGTTTCTGCCGAGATCCGTGACTTCTGCTTCTATCTTTTTCCTATGTCCCTGAAACTCTAAAATAAGCTCTGCAACGTGTGTGATATTGCCAGCACTATTCTTGGTTCCATCAACATTGTAGACAGGGATTGGATTTGGAAGTGGCTTGGTTTTAATCTTATTAACCAAAGCCCATCGTGTGTCGATAAAGATGCCATTAGCCCCTGAGTCCAGAAGCGCTTGGGTTGCTACCATTTCGTGCTTTGTCATGGAGTTAGCAACTTTGATCTCCAGACAGATCTCTTGTTTTGGGTGAAGAGATCGCACTTTGATTTTATCCAGATTTTCTATAGATAGAAATGACATAGAGGTGGAATATTTTTTTGTTTTAACTGAATTAAGCCTGCATTCCCGTGCAGCAAGCTTCTTGGTAGAAGACCCAGTCTCAGTTTGGGAAGAAGAATTGTCCGTATCATAATTTAATGTCCTATTTTGGGAGTTGAAGATTTCGTCATCTTCTTCTCCATATGCCACATCGAGATTACAAAAATGATTATAGAAATTGTTCATGTCAGGTCCATTTGCCTCGTGATCATCCGGTTGGATCACTTGGCTTGGCCTTTTCCCTTCATTTCCATCTCATGGAGGTCGAAGAAATAAGCTTTCATTTCTTCATAGTTCATTCCTTGTATGACTCGATCAGGTCCAGGATCTCATCCCTTTCCTTTTTGTCCCTTGCTTCCATGAGGTGGGCTATCCTCCTCTGATTCCGACAAATCCCCTGTTGCAACAGCGCGTGTCTGTTTAAATTTTGAGCACCGCTTAGAATGCCCTCCCCCAAGGAAGTGACATTCAGGGCACTGCTTTTTGGGCTTCTTGCATTCTTTAGCCATGTGAGGGCCTTGGCAATTGAAGCACTTTAGGGGCTTACGTACTGCGTCGATGTTCATAGCGTCTTCGCAGGGGGCGGAGGGTCCAGCCCTGGATTCAGTCCAGATTCGTCCATCAGAGTTTCGTAATTGGAAGGCCTCTAGGGCGTTCCTGGCTGTGGTAATCATGTCCATATAGTCCACAACAGTATTCTACCTGTCTCCTTGTTGGAAAATTAATTTAATAATGTCTTCTCGAGTGTTCTTTTCTAGTAGATGGGTGCCCATAAAGTCATTGCACCCGCTGCGGTCGTAGATTGTTTTCCACCAGGCTAAGAACTCAGCAGTTCATTCCCGTGGACCTTGTTTGCATTTGAGGAGTTGATTCAAATATATGTCTTGCTGGTTTCCTGGCTTGAATCTTTCCAGGAGTAGTGTGCTGAGGGCTGCACGATCAGGCCACATGCCCATAGGGCCGCTGAGGTATCTTTGGAGCTTTGTGTGTGCTCAGACGCCTGCTCCATTTCTGTCTGACCCGTCGTGTGTCCCTATTCTTGTTAGCACAGCTAAACACAGGGAACGATTGTCTATAAATGTTTCGGGATTACAATCTATATAGATTTGCATGTTCATCCACCAGTGGTCGAACCGTGCGAAATTCCTGTCATAAAGTCCTGGGTCTGCGATTGCCTCTACCCTTTTGATCACCTTGATTTCAGCCTGTGGGCCCTGTGCCAATTCTTCTGCAGCCTCTGCACGTGCAGTAGTAAGAGTGAGTTGGTTCTGCATCATGAGGAGGGTGTTCTGGAGCTGCGTAACAAGCGCAGTAAGGTTTGTTATGGCAGCAGCCTGCTGCATGGCATCTTGCTCGATGTTCATTTTTAGTCAAGCGTCTTTCTGGTTTTGGTGGGGGAGAGGGGAATTCCGCTTCTACACGTGCTAAGTGTATGGCGGCGAGACAGCATCTTTCTTTGTCATGTTCTTCCCTGGTTGTCAGAGAAGGTTTCTTTTTCGGGAGATGAGATTCGTTGATCTCAGAGTCGTAGTCGGGAAGTTCGTCTCTTTTCCTTTTGGAGGACTGAACGTAAGTGGCTTTTGATTCATAAAGGTGAGGGGGTGTGTCTTCTTTAATGTAACCGGCTTTCTTATTTTCTAGCCAGTTGAGGAGTGCGTTTCTTTGTTTTCTTGTTTTGTAGTGTAGGGGGATTCTGTCGTAATAGGAATCTAGAGTTGGGTCGTCTTCTGCATCTTCATGTTTGCAAGCGTAGTGAACGTCGCAGGTATATTTCCCGACTGGGAAGTCTGGGAAGCCTTTAAAGTGTGTGGGGATGTTAAACATCCTATGGGAAAATGAAAGGTAATAATCAATATGAGGGCGTATTCCTCTCCAATATCGACGGACTTGCAGTCAATAGCCTACTGCACAGTCCTTCTTCAAAAGGGTAGCTACTTGTACTGGTAATTCAACGATTCGGTGGGCACAAGACCGCTCTTTCACCGAAATGTGGAATATGTAATCGTAAAAGAATGAGCCTCACGAGGACTCGGGACGTATCCCAAAGGAAGTTGAACTATAGTGGTGGGGCGGTTTTTAAACGCTTGAAACCCTCTTGAGGGTACCCACTGCTCCGGCCTATAGCCTGCAAGCCTCTCTTCTCCTGTCTCGGGAGCGCTTTACGTAAAAGGAAGGGGGTTGAAAGACCAAATGAAGTGAAGTGTGAAAAATCCTGTTGCACAAAGGCGACCTCGGGTCCGGTATGTTCCACTTGCCTCTGTGGATCGGGGTTGTCCGAAGATGGTGTCAATAAGACGACAGAAGTGGTGTAAGGTAGGTAGATGTAGTCAAGTTCTAATGTTGCAACCCAGGAATAAACCTAAGTCACACCACTATAACTCAAGGAGGGGACAAGTGAGCAATGCTGGGGAATCCAACAGAGAACTTGACTGGAGTTCTTGGTTGGTATGGTATTGCTTAAATACTACTCTACTGTTTGTATGCTACAAACAATGGAGATTAAATACATGAGGTAACTATGTCACAGACGGAGATTAAAGATGTGAGGTGAGATGCATGTAGAATGGAAGCATAGCGGTAATTAAAATAAGAAGAGAAGCATAAGTGATACATGTGTCGAACGGAAATTAAAAGAAGAATGATGAAACATGGAAGCGAATCACAAACGGCGATCTTGCATAATAATGTAAACATAGCCAAACAACCGGTACATCGGTACAGTCGGAGTTTGGATTGGAGTTCCATAAAAAGATAAATAAGTACAAACAAAACGAAAAAGAAACGGAGTATGTAGAACTCCTGTACAACGTCCTAGGGTTAGGGTCTGAGCGTATACTACCACTCAAGCATAGTGTAGAGAGTGAAGACTTTGTGCATGTAATAAGGTTATGCGTGTAGGCGCACAACAAATCGCAACATAACCGAGACCAACTCTGCTACATCTGTCATAGACCCGGCTGTATCAGCCGAAATCACCCAGGGCACAGAAATTACAGACAGCCCATGCAGCGCAAAAGTTCCACTCCGATCCCCTCCTCCTCCTTGACTTCTACCCCGAAGAAACCTGAATGGTTCAGGACCGTGCAAACGAGTGCCTCCTCCTCCCCAGATCCCCTAGACGCCTATATTGCTGATCTAGAGGGAGGACAAAAGGATAGAAAGGAGATCCTTCAGGTTCTCAAGGAATGCTACAATGAAGACGCCGAAGAACCACACGCCACCTATGAGGTCGAACAAGTCAACCGCATTTGCATTGGAAAGGATTTTTAGAAAGGAGACTCGCCACAACATCTTGCTCTCCTACTCTCCCAACTGTAATAGTATCAAGAAATGAGAAATCTGTGTTCGTACCAGTTTCTCTTTCTCCGGTTGGGAGCAAATCCGTTGTCACCGCACCTGCCCTCATTGACTGTGGAGCCACCTCTTGCTTCATCAATTACGCATTCGCCAGGAAACACAAACTGCCATTCACTCATCTCACCAGGCCAGTCACTGCTACCAATGCGGATGGAACCATTAACAAGATGGGAACGATAACCCATAAGGTCTGCCTTCATATCCAGATTGATGAAGACGAGGAAGATTGGGACTTCCTTGTACTCTCCAGTGGAAAACAACAGAGCATCATCCTTGGAATGACTTGGTTAGGAGACCGAAACCCAACAATAGACTGGAGTAGTCGGAAGGTATCCATAAAACCTCCATCGTTGGTCAAAAGGAAGCGCAATGGCCAAGAAGCCCTAGCGCAATGATACCTGCTATGGTATCTTGACTTAGATGTCAACAACAGGCTAGCCAAAGCCTACCGCACACATTTTGAAAGGATGCCCACTCACATCTGAAAGATCACGTTGTCAACTACGCTGGCCCAGGAAATGGCCAAAATCACAAAAACTATTCCAAAGGAGTACCAGCAGTTCGCTGACGTATTCATCGATGAAGAGGCAACTGAACTTCCCCCATCCAGGCCCTTCGATCATGAAATCAAGTTACTCCCCTCCTTCGTTCCAAAGCATGCCAAAAACTATTCCCTCAACCCTGACGAAATCAACATGTGTCGAAAGTTTGTAAATGAAAACCTGGCAAATGGAAAAATCCAACCATCCACTTTCCCCCAAGCAGCTCCCTTCTTCTTTGTGGCGAAGAAGGATGGGAAACTCCGCCCTTGCCAGGATTATAGATATCTTAACAGTCATACAGTCAAGAACGCGTACCCACTCCCTCACATCTCTGATCTCCTCGACAAGCTTAAAGGATTGTCCATCTTCACCAAGTTAGATGTCTGATGGGGTTATAATAACGTCCTGGTCAAACCCGAAGACCGGTGGAAGGCCGCTTTTATCACACCGTTTGGACTCTTTGAGCCAACGGTCATGTTCTTTGAAATGTGTAATTCGCCTGCCACTTTTCAGGCATATATGGACGATGCCTTCGCCGATTATATCGTGGAAGGCTGGCTCATCATCTACATGGATGATGTCCTCATCCACTCCTCTGATCCAGAAACCCACCAAGAGCGCACTGAGAAAGTCCTACAACGATTCCAAGAACAACATCTCTACCTCAAACCCGAAAAATGTTCTTTCGACATGACTGAAGTTGAATACCTCAGACTCGTTGCCTCAAAGGACAACATTAAGATGGATCCCACAAAACTAGCGGCCATTGAGGAGTGGACTGCACCAAAAGACGTCAAAGCCGTTCGATCATTCATCGGGTTCTGCAACTTCTACTGCAAATTCATTCCTGCCTTCTCCGATATTTGCAAACCCCTTCATGATCTCACGCGCAAAGGCACATCCTGGACCTGGGGAATGGACCAGGAGCGAGCATTTCAGACACTAAAGAACGCCTTCCTCAAGCAACCTGTCCTATGAACTCCCAACGTTTCCCAACCCTTCTTTGTCATGACGGACACTTCCCTCACTGCAGCTGGTGGTGTCCTCATGCAGAAAGATGTCAATGGGGACCTCCACCCTTGTTCCTACATCTCCAAAACCTTTGGGTCTGCGGAGTGAAATTATGACATCTATGACCGGGAGTTACTTGCAGTTATCATGGCCTTGGAGGAATGGCACCAATACCTATGGGGCACAGGTCATCCCATCTCTGTCCTGACCGACCATAAAAACCTGACTTACTTCCACGAACCTCGGAAGTTGTCTCATCGCCACGCTCAGTGGCAGATGTTCTTACAGGACTACGACCTGACCTTTACTCATCTTCCCGGCACCGCCATGGGCCCCACCGATGCCCTATCTCGAAAAGATGAGGTCAACACCTCTCACAACAATGTCGCCCTCCAACTCCTTCCCGACGAGGTCTTCGCTCAGTCTCTTGACCTCGCCATTGCTGATAAAATTGCCATCTCCACCCCGTCCGACCCCGTCATTGTCTCTGCTCTCCAAGCAATGCACGAGGGATCCTCACTCCTCCCCCAGGCCCATTCCAATGATTGGGCCTTCGACAGCCACAATCTGACCTACCTTGGCCATACTTACGTCCCTGAGGACTGTTGTCAACCCCTTATCTCCAGAATTCACAACTCTCCCCATGGGGGACACGCAGGCTTTGCTCGGACGCTCACCCTGCTGTCCCATGATTACTGGTGGCCTGGGATGTCCACCTTTGTCTGCCGATATATCGCTGGTTGTGCCCCTTGCCAGCAGATGAAAGTCAATACCCATCTGACGAAACCCCCCCTCTCTCCTATCGCCACCACCGCAACCTGCCCATTCCAGCATATCTCTATGGACCTTATCTCCAGCCTTCCCCTGATGGTGGGAGGCCTGGACTCTGTGCTGGTCATGGTGGACCACAGCCTTACCTGGGGGGTGATTCTCATGCCATGTTCCAAAAACATCTCTGCCAAAGGGGTTGCCAAACTCTTTTTTACTCATGTCTTCCCAAGGTTTGGGTTGCATGACCATGTAATCTCCAATCGTGGACCACAGTTTGCCTCCACTTTCGCACTTGAACTTTCCAAGCTCCTCCACTACGACGTTGCTCTCTCCACTGCTTATCACCCACAGACAGACGAAGAAACCGAACGCATAAACCAGGAGTTGGAAACCTTCCTCCGTCTCTTTTGTCAAGAGAATCCTTCCGGCTGGGTCAATGTCCTCCCCATGGCCAAATTCCATCATAATGCCATGACTCACTCTGCCACCAAACAATCCCCTTTCTTCCTTCTCATGAGATACCAACCCCGCTCCTATCTGAAGATCGGACCCACGTTCATACCAGCACTGGCTGATCGCCTCTCCCTCCTTAGTTCCGCTAGGGATGAAGCGAAAGCTGCTCTAGAAAACTCCCAACGAATCATGATGTCCCGATCACATTGGAAATTCGAACCCTGGAAGAAGGGTGACTGCGTTTGGCTGGAAGCGACTAATCTCCCCTTATCGTCCAATTGGAAACTCTCTCTGAAACGACATGGCCCCTTTACCATCACAAAGGTCATTTCCGCCCTTGCTTACGAATTGAAACTTCCCCATTTGTGGTGAATACACCTGGTGTTCCATGCCTCTCTCCTTTCCCCTTTCGTCGAAACTGATGAGCACAGCCCTAACTTCTCCCGCCCGCCGCCAGATCTGGCACGTTCTGAAGAAGATTACGAATTAAGCCATATCATCGGCCACAAAGGGAAAGGAAGAACGCGGCACTACTTGGCTGCCTGGAAAGGATATCCAATCTCCGAGGCTACCTGGGAATCTGAATCAAACTTTGCCAATGCCAAGGAGATCCTGCAAGAGTATAAAGACCTGAAGGGTCTTTAGGACTCCGCCATGTCCCAACCCTCCTACTGCCACCAGATAGCAGCAGTGCTCGGAACCAACGCCTTCACCCTTGCCTACTTTCGTCACACCTTCATCACCGTCAAAGACATCGACCTCACCCATCCCCGTACTCCCGCTAACAAGAGCCAGTTGCTCAAAGAAATTGACCATGCCATCGCCCACCGCACCACCCATAGTTGCTTTTGTCGAGACCAGTACTGTCCCATCCACACCTTGTACTAGACCCCCATGACTAATGAGCTCCCCAACCTTGACGTACCCGCCGAGCCCCCTGTCCGAGTCCACCACCTTAGTTCCCACCTCCGACGAGTCGTGTTCTCTGTCGCCATCCAGACCCACTCCCTTGACCACCATGTATGCCACCACTGGGCACTCTCCACCAGTGTTGTCCTCTTCCAGCTTGTCGAGCTCTTCTGAAGAGTCGTCCTCCTCAGGACCCTGTTCTCGAACAACGACACTAGATATGGGAGCAGCCCCAGAGACTCCAGCCTCACAGAGGTTCTTCTGGCAATCCGAAACAGAGTGTTGGACCTCCTCTACTCGGTGGGCTTCGCCACCCTCATCAATGACATCCCAGTGGCTGATATGGCCTTTATCACCTGTCCCATACTCATGGCCGCCACCCCCACTGAGCGGTACCAATACCTCTTCCCCTCCCTTGTCTTTCCTTGTCCCCAAGTCTATCAGGGAGGGAACATCGCAGGAGCAGAAGAATTGAGATCGACCCCTTCTCCTCGTCCCGTACCACCCCCATCACCTTCTGGGACCGAGTCAGTCGATTCTCTGAGACCCAAGAAGAGGAAACACCGACACGGCCGGCCACTCCCTTCCCCACCCTCACTGACACTGTCGAAAGGGTCATCACTCCTGACAAGCCTAGAGCTGTATCTCCTGCCTCCTCTACTGGCGGTACCATCAAGTTCGAGACAGGAAATGCTTTGGGACCCACTATGTGGGAACACTTCGACTCATTCATCACAGGGATCATCAATGACCTCGTTAGAGACTTTAACGACCTCAGGGTTGTGACACCATCCCCACCGCCACCTTATCCCAACCACCCAGTGCGACCCTCGTCGGGTCCAGTATGCCCCCTTCGATTCACCCATCCCGAGCAGCACCCTGACCCCTCCACCTCCTCCTCCTCTCCCCGTCGTCTCTGCCGCATCGGTGTCATCACTTCTCTCCGCCAACTTCATGAGAGACATGCCACATCCACCTCCCATCCCAATCATGGCCCCAATGCCACAACACCTTCCTCCCCACCTGGGATCCATGTCACCCCCGTGGAGCGCAGAGGAAATCGCTGCTGTTATCGATGTCATGAACACGGACACATGTGCCGCAATTGTTCCCTCGGGGACAGCGACAATCCCAACGACATGCTTCCCATCCCACCTCACCTCACCTACATTCAGAACGACCCACGCTACACCACCGCCTCTTCTTCCCCTTCTTCCGATCTATCCTGGGGAGGCAATGACTATGAGGTCAACAAGGGAGACATGTCCAGACCAGACAGGGACTAGTGGACTACAGGGGTCGTCCACTCTAGGAGAGGGTAATGTTATGGTAGAGTGGCCCCCTAGCCCTTTTTCCTCTTTCCTCACTCACTGGTACAATACCTAACTATACTTACACTATGATTACCCCAGGCAAACCCCTAACCACAGGGTTAGCCAACCCCTTACCGCTTACCTCAGTACCAGTGAGGCTTTATCTCTGTTTACCTTTACTTACATATGTTTTCCCTTCTGTGCCACCACTCGATGTGGTGCCGCCCTTTGTCCTTCCTTGGTTCCCTCAGCCCCTCGGCCTCC
>JBBPSY010000063.1:0-18930 GCA_038093855.1 Rugiboletus extremiorientalis
GGTGCTAACAATGTGGTCTTTATTCCTCGCATGGCTCTTGACTCTGGTGTAGAAGATTCTCCTGTTCCTTTTCGTCGTTTGCAGTTTCCTGTTCATCTGGCCTATGCAATGACCATCAACAAGTCACTGACCAAGCAAGTGGTGAGTAATCCTGAGGAGTAAGGAGGTTGGTCAGTGAGGGGAAGGATAAGTAAGAAACAAGTATAGCCTCTAGTAAGAGCTGATGCGAGGCCTTGTAATACAAGGAAAGAGAAGAAAAAGAGAAATCATAACAGTGTCTTTTGCAGAGGACATGCTCAAGAAAGAGTTGAATCTTGAGGTGTGCATCATTGATGACATGCTGAGGTCAGAGATCAAGACTTGCTGAAGGGAGTATGTGGCCAAGCCCTGGCTGAAGTCATGGTGGTGCAAGATCCAGCTGAGAAACATGCCCAAGGACCTATGTTGCACAACCAAACTCTTGAACTTCCAGAAAGTCCACTCAGGGCCAATGTCTGCACCCAGCGAGTCATGCACATGCAAGGAAACCATCAGCACCCTTATCAGAATATTGCATGGTGCTGACATACTGTGTAGACCTGTTTGCAAATGTGGAGAGCACTGCAGGTTTCATGCACTCAGCATTAGAATCCACCACAATGTTTACAGTTGAGGACAGTTGAGGACAACCAGGGCCAGTATTGAGCATGATCACATGGCCTGATGCCATCACAAATGATGTGTGGAACACCTCTCTCTTGTAGTTCAGCATCGTTGAGGAGAACTTGAGGAGTGTTCATCAGGACTGGATCCAGAAGTTCATCAATGCAGTCCAGTCTTGCACTGTTGCTTGGCCTGCCCCTCTGGTGAGCAGACATTGTCCAAGGCTCCTGCCATGAGACCAGAGGTTGCCAGCATTCTGGAGGCACTTGTCAAAGTGAGGCAGCCCCCTGTCCTATCATACTGCACATTGAACACACACCATGTTATGTTTTATTCCTGCTATCTCATAGGCTCTCTTGAAGAGTGCATATGAGCATTGGTCTTGTCTGCACCCAGCACCATCCCATGGCATTGCAATCCGTCCCACCATGACCACACACTGACCTCCTCCCAATAGAGGCAAGGGAAAGGCTACATTGTCTAACACAGTCTTCCACTGAACTCTGCCTGATGCCACAGAGCCACACTCAGACATGGATACTGACAACTTGCTGATGCTGAGCTCCCTTTGGACCAGAGCAATCCTATGGTGTCATCCTAGTACCAGAGATCCAACCCATCCACAAGCAGGAGGTACACAAGGAGGCTGCAGATGGGCCCTCTCCACCAGGTGAGTTGATGCTGTATGGCATCCATCAGCTCATCTACCACATTTCAACACATGTGTCAAAATGTGGACAAAATGGTGGTTGCTCATGCTTCTTATTTACCACTTTGCGACATCTGTGTCCAATTGCAGCATTTCTTTATGCAAATGTGTAGACTGACCTTCTTTCCTTTCTAGGATATGACATTGGTGCGAACATGATTGTGGAGTGTATGTTGCACTTTCCTTGTCTGTTCTATCTGGTTTTTCTGATGTCTTGTCATCCCTTCAATCAACCACAGCAATCACAAAGATGATCTGTGAGCTCATTCTATTGCCAAGCAGGCTGGGGTCCATGGCATTGATCATGATATGTATCCACTTAACCACTGTCAGCACTGCATGACTGTCTCTGCCAGATCCTTGTCAGTAGATTCCTCCAATGTAGACACACATGCTGCACCCATGCATGATTCCACCACCCTCGCTCAGGCAGGGAAGGTGAGGATCAAGGATGACAAGTCTCACAAGCATGATCCACCCCACTTCACGAATGAGAACTTGATCTCTCATGTGTGTGATCCTCTTGCCATCACTCTTCTTCTCTCTGACATCATCTATAACAGCACCATGATTTCTCCTCCTGATGAGCTGCACACTGTTCCCACTGTACTTCCTTGACAACATCCTCCACCTTGTGCTTTTCGATGGCAGTGATGATGATGACAA
The DNA here is from genome assembly GCA_038093855.1 of Rugiboletus extremiorientalis. Lineage (NCBI taxonomy): Eukaryota > Fungi > Basidiomycota > Agaricomycetes > Boletales > Boletaceae > Rugiboletus > Rugiboletus extremiorientalis. Next base: position 2,018 of record JBBPSY010000063.1, read on the forward strand.
TGTTGATCATGTGCCACACATAGACCCACTTCTCAGCCATGCTTGAGCAAAGGTCCCCTTTGATATTGCAGGAGTTCCTGACCACATGCCTGCTGATGATGCCTATGCCCAGAGCCTTATTGATAATGCCGTCATGTGCAGCACACATCTGGATGCTGCAGATCCTGACTTCAAAGCTGAATTCCATGCTTCTCCAGTGCCGAATGTATATCTCACCATGTTGAAGACCTTGTTTGCCCAAAAGAACCCTGAGCATTCTCAACTACCACTGGCTTACAGTCATCAATCTGGACCTTCACCTCAGCACTACTAACAACCATGTCATTTCATCCATACAAGGCCACTTCATTGACTTCATACTCTACCTGGGTGAACAGTTCATCTCAGACTTGATGCCATCCTCCCTTCCCCAGCTGTGCAGCATGACCATACATGGTATGTTGACCTCACCTCCTCCAATCTCTTCAAACCATGACCAGACACTCACACATCCCTTCCATCCTCCACCACAAGTCACATGCGGTACATCGGATCTTGAGGCCAAGAGGAGATTTGGCTTATGTTCATTCCCAATGTCTATGTGGAACAGCCCAATGCTCCCCCTGACTTGACTCCCCTGGTCACAGCCGGCAGGGATGTGTCCTCTGCTTCCACTGTGCTGTCCTCTGACCATGCTTACATGGTCGTCATGTTCTTCCTGTCTGGGATGCACTTTCAAGACATTCGCTGCAAGAACCCCTTCCCAGAACCAATCTCCTTCCAGTCCATCTTGCGGATCACAGACATTCTGTGAGTACTGCTGCCCACTGGCAGTGATAAATTCTATCAATGTCTTCTGTCATGTTTGATACATGAGCCTGCCCCCCACACAGCGAAAGACTGGAGGAATGCAAAAAATATTTACAATTAACTCTTCACAATGCCCATGAGCTACATCAACAAAAGAGAAGCAAGTCTTGAGGAGGTTGTAAAGACGAGTGACCAAGATGTTATGCCAGAAGATATGTATGGATTGCATAGACCTAGCTTGGGGGCTAGTCCTACCACTAGGGAGTTTATATACTACTCAGGGTTTGTACTCAGTGTAGATACACTTGAAGGAGTGAAGGGTCCACAAGACTGCGTGGGGGCAGCATTGTGGAAAAGGAATGGGTCCAGTTCTGCAAGGGGGCAGTTAACTGGAAATGGTAAAGGGTCCATGACAGCAGATGTTGTCATGGAAAGGGAATGGGTCTGACACTGCAAGGAGGCAGTAGCATGGAAGGGTAAAGGATCCATGACAGTGGATATTGTCATGGAAAGAGAAAGGGGCTGGCAATGCAAAGAAGCAGTGACATGGGAGGTGAAAGAGGAAACCTATGATATAGAAGGTAACTGCAGTATGAGGCACACAAGTATCTAACTATGCCCATAAAAGGATGGATAAGTAGATGCTGAGCATAGAAACAACAAAGAAATAAAGTGAAAGGCAAGGGGGATCATGAAACTGTAACACCTTGATCATGATCTCACCAACATCTATCTCATGTCATTCTCCCTGGCCCACCACATCCTGTGAGTACTGGCACTGCAGCCTGCAGGAAGCTCTTTCTCTCTCTCCTGAACAGCAGCAGAAACTCACACCACCTCCCAGCTTCAAAGAGGTCCAGAACTGGACAAACCTCTCTGGTCATCTCCTTCACCTGCTGTATTATGACCTCTATGACTTGCCTCCCATGGACCCTCAGCACACCCAAGTGGACCTCCATCACTGACAAAATGGATGCTAATGGGTTTCAGGTCCACAGAAGGTTGCCAAGGATCTTCAGCAAGTCTGGTACCCTCATAGACCTCATAAAGATTGATGCACCGTTCCACACAGATGTGAATGGTAAGAACACATACCATGTCTATCCTCTGGCATTCACCAAGCAGTTTGGAAACATACAGGCCAACAGGATCCTCTCTCCTTCTGACCATGTACTCCAAGGTATCAACAGCATCATGTTCCCTGCAGTGGACAAGGAGGACCAATATGCATATCTGTTTGGTGATGAATTCTAGCAAGGAGCACCTGTTGTCTGAGGAACCCACTCTCAGATGTACAGCTTGATATCGCATTGAGTCCATGATCAGGCCTGTTTCCAATATGTACAGCTTGAACTTGCCACCTCTGTCCTCTGTGGAATGAATGCCAAAATACAGGCCACAAAATGACACCTCACCCAACACAAGCAATATTGTATCAACAGTCTTCCCCATGAGTGGTTTACCAATGCTCTCAGAGGCAACAATCAGCCACAAGCCCTCAGGATTGAAAAGACATTTTCCATCATTGTCCATCATCTCAGGCCTGAACATAGAAATGGAAGGTAAGCCTATTGGCAGTGGACATCAATTGATGACCACTGTTTGGTACTGATGGTACTGACTGATGACTGCCATAACATCTGCAGATCTGTATACACTGAGGTCATTGCAAACATCTGCAGGTGATTCTCACACCCCACTGTCATAGATCCTATCAAGGCATGTGTACTGTTACACATAGGCCTAACTGTGGGTTGTCAAGCTAGAGGACACATAAGACAAGTGGTGGGCATAGTATACAACAGCTGTGAGGGAATAGTGATGAGGAATCAAGATGGCAAATAGTGAAGAGAACCAGCACTAAGAGCAGCTCTGCTAGGCCTCTGCTAGGCAGACAGTGTTGCAACCTAAGGTTTTATCCTCATGTTATACCACTAGCACTTAATGAGATGGACAAGTGAGGCTTGTTGATTAGGGAAACCAATGTAGAACTTGACTGAAGTTCTCATTGGTGCTCACATTACATATATACTACTCTACTGATTGTATGAGCCAAACAATGGAGATTAAATACATGAGGTAGAATGGTAATTAAATATGTGAGGTGTACATGTGTATCAAAAAAGAAGAGAAGCATAGATGGAGATTAAATAGCTGAGTGGCAGAATGGAAGCATAGTACATGTGTGTGCCATGATGTGACAGAAATTAAAAGAAGCATGGAAGTGAATTGCAGATGGCAATCTTGCATAAAAATGTAAACATAAGCAACCATCTGGCATATTGGTACAGTCAGAGTTTGAAGTGGAGTTCCATAAAAATGTAAACATGTGCAAACAAATTGAAAAAAAGAAATGGAGTATGTATATACACTGTCGTAAGTAGGGTCTATGTGTATACTACCACACTAGCATAAGGTTGAATAGACATAGAGTACAGTGATGATGAAATCACAACACCTAACAACTGTCCATGTTCATCACACTAGTTGTCACTGCAGATTGTGAGCCTGAATGCACCCAGAAATTGATGTCTACATGGTGTTACAATTGAGTGACCCACCTCACAGTTGAGGCTGTCTTTTTCGCCTTTCTCTTTTACTCCTGTAACTTATTATGATGATGACTGGCTCATTTTCCCTGACATAGCCATAGTAGATATACCAGAGCTCTCTTAAGTCACTCTGGACTACTCTCTATATAGACTAGTTCCTTTTTGGGAAGCCCTCAGACTTGCTAGCAAGACCCTTTGGGTCTCACTTCCATTCCCCTCAATCATCCTTATTTGGACATCTTCTCTTTCAGAAGTCCTCAGACTTTGCAGCTGACCCTTATGGCCAGCTTCCTTCTTACCCTTTGATCACACCCTTCACCCTACCCTTCATCTTGGATTAAGGGCTGTATTACTAGATAAATAGCTAGGGACCTCACTGTACATTCCCTAGCTTATTCTATGCAGTGTTTAGTTTAACTGTGTGTCATCCTAAGCTCACAAGGCTCATCCCTTGCCTTGCTCCCCCTCCACTAGAACCATAAACCTTTGGGATTCACAAGGGGTAACTTGTTCCCTTGCCCATTGCCTGTGTCCTCCATCATCTGTGTGAGTGAGGCCCACCAGAGCTACACTCATTGCCAGTTCTCTCTGCCACTGCTCCCCCCTGATCACCATCACCCGTTCCCTCATGGCTGTTTCCTATGGTGTCCACCGCTTATCTTGAGTGCACCCTCACTCGACAACCCACAGTTAGGCCCACGCATAACACATGGGCACCTTGCTGTGATACAGGAAGGAACACTTGCCAGAGCATGATGGCCATTGGGCACCCTGTGATTTATTACATTGCCTGATGTGTTTGTGTCATGTATGGTGTCATATCACAAACATGTCATAAATCAATGTAAACTCATCCTACATGTGACTGTTGAGGTTATAGAAGAGTGGACACAGAAATGTCATTGATATCACAGTATATGTGAGAGACACTTACAGTGACCTCAAAAACTGTTGCAATGTTTGGCTGTTTTGAGGTATCCACTCCATAGTGTTGAGGGTGTGGGAATCTTGCTTAGTAGTAGTGAAGCAAAATAAGCTACATACCCCTGGCTTGGCATGGCACCACTTATTATGTAACTATGCCAAGGAGTTCCTGAGATATTGCTATTTCAATATGGTAACCTCATTGCAACCATTTTTGAGCTTTTTGCCTAAAGAGTATAATCTTGACCAAACTATAGTATATTTGTTTCTGTTTGGTCATACAAACAAAGATATACATATAAACATTATGTCTGAGTTTAAAAACTTTTATACAGCTCCCTATTTCCAACCACTATTATCATGAGATCCCTCTCTTCTACACAAAAAAATATCATCCTCTCTATGCTTGATGCTGGTCAATCTGCTCTCCATCATCTCTAGGCTTTGCTTTAAAGAGCATTCTAAGCTGCAGAAGTCCTTTGGAGGTCATCCAACCAAGCTTTCTCCTGCCCATATTTGTCATGCTATCCACTTGATCTCTTCTCAAAAGGCTGAAAATGCAGTCCAGGTCATCAAATCCCTTAGAAATATCATCAACCAACCCCTCTCCCCCAGTACTGTTTGCCTCCACTTGAAAAAGTGTGATATGAAGGCAGTTGTCAAGTCCAAACACCCCCTTCTCTCTGCTAGACATTGTAAGGCCTGTCTAGACATTGCCTATGCTCACAAGGATTGGACTGTGAATGACTGGAAAAAGGTCATATGGACACAAATGAGTGTGGAAAAAGCCAGGTGAATGACTCACTGATAGGTTGGTAAAGGGGACTGTCAAGTTTGGAGGTGGTTCTCTGATGATGTAGGGCTGCATGACTTGGCAGGGAGTTGGCTATGCTGTCAAGATTGATGGTAGGATGGATGGAGACCTTTCCCTTCAAATTTTGAAGGATGATCTCCTCAATACCTTGGAGTATTATGGTCTTAATCCTCCTAATGTCATCTTTCAGCAGGACAATGATTCCAAACACACCTGCAAAAAGGTCAAGGAATGGCTAGAGGAGCAGGATTTCAGGACTATGGTGTGGCCTGCGCAATCTCCTGACCTAAACCCTGTTGAGCATCTCTGGGGTTGTCTTAAAAGAAGGCTTGCAGAGGAAGAACACCCCCCTAATGGAATTCATCAGTTGTGGTATAGAAGTGGGAGGGAATACCAGTTGAGGAGTGTCAAAAGTTGATTGAAAGCATACCTAGAAGGATTGAGGCAGTGCTTAAAGTGAAAGGAGGCTATACCAAATACTAATATACCTTGGATATCAGAAGCTCAAAAACTGTTGTAATAAGGTTACCACATTGAAGTAGCAACATCTCAGGAACTCCTTGGCATAATTACATAATAAGTGGTATCATGCCAAGCCAGGGGTATGTACTTCATTTCGCTTCACTACTACTAAGCAAGATTCCCACATCCTCAGACACTACAGAGTAGATACTTCAAAACAGCCAAACATTGCAACAGTTTTTGAGGTCACTGTACAATGCTGCAATCAAAAACAGTCAGTCCCATGTAAATATGACACAAGGGTTGTAGATATGACAATCTGTCAGTGCCCACAACCTCCTTGCATATGCTGAGAAAGTCATCTGTGTTGCCTGACAGAAAGGTCCAATGTAGGAAGAGATCAGAGTATGGGCTGCAGAAGTATAACAGCTGTGTAACTAAGTAAGTCTGGCAAGGCATTGGCAAATCAACCTACCTGCTGCTGTACAAATGTTCCTGCAATGTGTTCATACCTGTGGAATAGTGGGTATTCTTCATTGTCCCCTCTTCATTAGATCACATTGTGGATCCAAGCTAAACTTTCTGTGCTTGAGGTGACTTGAAGCTGTTCAATAGCAATATAACCTCTGGCATATGCGAGGCAGCTGATCACATGGCACAGAATGCCAGATGCTAGCTGGTGAGTGTTTCTGAGTACTAATGCTTGAAGGGTGGATGGTACTTACAAATGTCATTATTCCTTCAGTGAATGTTTTATTGTCTAGCTGTGTAATGGTGCAGGCAGTCCCAGTAAAAAGCTGCAGCTGAATGGATGTTGTGGACAAGTTAGCTAGATAGCAAACAATGATTGTGCTCACCTTCTTCAAACTCCCTGCCCTTATGCATTTACTTGCAGTATAGCCATATCAACTCACCTTCCCAGAATTCAGAGGAGCAGGGCTGAAGTCAGTCTGTGGTGAGATGGTTCCATGCAATGGCTGAAAGGTGGCCAGACAACTGTTTCCAGTTGTGGCAGCCTGCCACTTCAAGGATACACAAGAAAGATACTATTAATATAGTGAGCATAAGGTTATAGAGATATAAAAATTGAGACTCACTTTTTTGAGCATGAATGAGTGCAATTGCATCATCCAAAGAGTATTATAGCTCAGTAATGTCATTGTCAAGCTCTGGTTCTGGAGCTGGTATGTTACTAGGCACAATCCCAACAACAGGGGGTTACAGGTCAATTAGTGGATACCAGGGGAAAATTAAATTCATAGTACTAAGCAAATATTTGGGTGAAGGTACTCCCCTCAGCACCATGAAGGCAGGGTGTCTGGCAAGGGGGGTGTCATGGAAGCAAGCAACAATTTGTTGGCAGAGAAGTGTGTCAAGGACATACTGTAGACGTGATCCTGGTAGGTGAGGATGCTAGCATTATATTTCCAGTCAGAGAGGTGGAAGCAGAATTTAGAGGGAACCTTGCCCTCCATAGCATGGAGGGAGTTGAGGACCAAGGGATTGGAGGCAGAGGACTCCACAATCTTGTCAGCCAAGGCAGTGTCAATGAGTTTAATGAAGAGGGAGTCAGGGAAGAGGGTTACAGAATTGTTATTGTCATCAGTGGAAAAGACAAGGTCTGGGTGGTGGGAGAGGGCATCAGGGGTAGAGAGAAGGCAAGCAGGGATGTGGATAAGTTTCAAGTCAAAGTTAAAAAGGTCAAGAAGCCATCATTGGTTGAGCTTCTGTGGTTGGCAGAAGTAGGTGAGGTTCTTATGGTCAGTGAAGACTTGCATCAGGAAGGGGAAGCCATGTAGATAATAGTACTATGCTTTAAGGGAGTGAATGACTGCAAGGAGTTTGTAATTATAAATATCATAGCTTCATTCTGCCAGGGAGAAGGATTGGGAAAGATAAAAACAGGGGTGCTAGTCTTCATTGGAGTCTGTTTGTAGAAGAACTCCTCCAGATGCATGTTTAAAGACATCAGTAGTGATGGTGAAGGGTTTGGATAGGTCAAGGAGGTGAAGGACAGGTTCTGAAAGGAAAGCCTTTTTCAGAGTTTCAAAGGTGTTCTGGTGGGTGGTGGTCCAATGCCAGGGTGTGGTCTTTTTGGTTAAGTCTATAAGGGGATGGGTGATATTAGAATAATTGGCAATGAATTGCCTGTAGAAATTGGCAAAGCCTAGGAAAGACCTGACATTATGGAGTTTAGTGGGAACAGGCCAGTTGGCAATTCCTGTGAGCTTTATGGGATCCATGGCTAATTGGCCTGGATGGATGATCATCCTGAGGTATTCAACCTCAGGGGTAGTGGAGGTGCATTTCTCAAGCTTGAGGTGAAGGTCAAGTTCTTGCATTTGTTGGAGAATGCATTTGGTTTGTTCAGTATGGATGGAGTGATCTGGGGAGTGCTACATCTGAGAAGTGACTGGGATTAGGCAAAGTTGAAGGCAGAGGTGTCTTAGCTTATAAGACGTTCAGAGGTTTGATGATTATCCAACTACACAATGCAGGGATTGAGGTACAAGCAGCGAGCCAAATGTGCTCAAAGGATTTGCCTTAAAGTTGACAGCAAAAGTCAAGATTTCAAAGGTTCTATCTATTGAAGGGTTTCTTCAATAGAAAGAAAGTGTTGGCTTCAAAAGTGCAACAATTGACTTCTAGAAGTCCAAGGGTGAATTGAAGGTTTCAAAAATACTAGGTAGTATTCCCAGTAGGTCAAAGTTAAGAGACATCATAGGCTACAATGGATCTTATATATGTAAATAATTTGACCATGACTAAGCAACAGAACCTAATGGAAGTTAATAGAATGAAAGATGTTTGCTAAATAAACAAAGAGATAAAAAGTTCAGCAAGATAACAACATAATGAGATAGGAAATAAGGAGTTGCTGACTAAGTGAATGGAATCTCATGGAATCCAATGGAAGGAATATTAGTCAGCAGTGTAATCAAAGAAAGAGAAAGTCCTTAGCATGGTTCAAACACAAGGCTTCTTGGAAAATCATATGGGAGGTACAAATAGTCAGCCAGTTGCCCTTGCAAGGAAGGGTCATTAGAAAAAGAGTAGTACAAGGAGGAGAAAAGAGCAAATCGTAACAGGGAGAAGTTGAGGAGGTCATCCATGTAGATGACAAGCCATCCTTCAGCAATCATGTTGTGGAATGAGTCATTCATGGATTGTTGGAATGTGGCAGGGGAGTTGGTGAGTCCAAAAACATGACTGTTGGTTTGAAAATGCCTTTATGAGTGATAAAGGTGGCCTTCCATTGATCTCTGTCTTTGACTCTGACATTGTTGTATTCCCATCACACATCAAATTTCATGAAGGTTTTGGCATCCTTCAGCTGGTTGATGAGGCCAGAAACAAGAGGGAAGGGGTATGCATCACAAGTGGTGTGTTTGTTCAGGTAATGGTAGTCCTGGCAAGGTTGTAGGCTGCCATCCTTTTTCTTTACAAGGAAAAAGGGGGAGGCTTGAGGGGATTGAGAGGAATGAATCTTTCCAGATTTGAGGTTTTCATTCAGAAAGGCTTTGATAGCCATCCTTGCTTCTGCAGTGTGGGAATAGAGTTTACCAACCTTGGAAGAGAATGATTCGTCAAGGCTAATAGTGTGGTCATAGGGCCGAGAGTGGAGAACATGGTCAGTAGACTCTCTTGTGAAGACAGAGGAGAACATGGCATATTCCACAGGGAGGGTCTTCTTCTGTTTGGATTGTTTGACATTGATGGCCAACTTGGTTGTGGTTGTTATGACACACAAGGTATCTCTAAGGCATAAGCCAAGAGACTACCAGTTGTTGGGACTTTACTGGGTCGTATGAGTACTGATGCTTGTAGTCCTAGGTCCAAAGATACTAACTAGCTGTGCTCTGGGTGCACAGAGACTGACTAGAAGGAAGCAGAGTCTTGAGGGAAAGACATAGCGACCAAGGGATACACCAGAAGATATGCTTGGATTGCATAGAACTAGCTGAGGAGCTGGTTCCACCAAGTAGCTAGTCCTTATATACTACAACAGGTTCCATATTTGGTCATGTATGTATTTGGAGGATAAACAGTCTGCAATACTAATAGAGACAGTATTGCAGAAAGGGAATAGGTCCAGTTCCACTAGAGTTGTGGTTGACTGGGAAGGAAAATGGTCCACAGCAATGGGAGTTGTTGCAGAATAGAAAGGGGTCTGGCACTGCAAGGAGACAGTGGTGCAGAGTAAGTAAAGGTATTCCACAGTAATGGAAGTTGTTGTGGAATAGAGAATCTGCAGTACACCTACTGAAATAGGAATTCTGTGGTACATCTGCTGGAATACTGTAGGAAACCCACAGCTGTGGAGATGGTTGCAGAATAGGAAGATAAGAAGGAGAAATATACTACAAGTGCAGAAATATAAATATAGCCTAGCTAAGTAAAGGGGAATAGTGGATGAGTGGATATCAGCCATAGTAGTGTGAGAGAAATGAGGAAAAAGGTGAGGGGGACCATAAAACCATAACAGTGGTAGTAAAAGCTTGGACAATGGCTGGGGAGATGCACTGAAATCTAGCTCCATGCTTGATCACTTGATTGATCTGGTAAAGGTTTATCTGGATTTTCAGGAGTTGGTGACCCAAGTGGTGATCTAGGTAGTCATAGAGTTTCTCATCATAGATTGGGTCAGTGTCAATATGTCCAACAACCTTGGATATGGGGGGGGGAAGAGGACAGAGTTTGGCAGCATGCCATAGTTCATCAAAGGTGTAGGTGGAATGCAGCTCAGATGTTTGATCCTGGGAGGTGGAGATTGAGATTGTCTTGGTTTTCCAATTTATGATGGGGTTGGTGGTTTTCAGCCAGGGCCTTCCAAGGATGAGGTTTTGGATCCACACTGCATGACATAAAATTTGATTTTCTGGAGGATCCCAGAGATGCTGGCATAGAGTGTTGTGGAGAAGTGAATTGGTCCACTCTTATTGGACAATTGGTCAACATTTCAGACTAGAATAGGGGATGTGAGGCATTCTCAGGGAAGGTTGTGCTTTTTTACAAAATCCCAGTTGATGCAGGAGATGTCTGCTCCACTGTCAATCAGGGTGGTGGTTCTGACATGTTTCATGGTATGAGGAGGGATGACAAGATGAAGGGGGATATGGATGGATTTCTTCTTCTTATCAGCTACAAGTATATGAGATTTACAATGCAAGGTGACTTTCGCAGTATGACTGCTGGAGTCCAAGCTAGTAACCAACAAAATCAGGCAAATGTGTGGCCTCTTCACAATGAAGGTAACTCTGACCTATACAAAGTATAGAATCAGGAGGACTCTAGAGAGCCTCAGTCTCACAGAGAGAAAGAGTGGATACCAGTGATCACAGGTATGATTGGGTAGAACTAGCTGGGGAGCTAGGACTCTACATGGAATGGTTTATATACTACAGGACTATAGCATGACTAAGCTAAGATGAGCCTATGAGAAGGTGAAGTTTGAGATTTACTGTTATAGTCAATGATACTGGATATGGATGGAACTACTAATGAGGAAGGGAGAGGTTACCATACAAGGGAGAATGTTAGAGAGGAATGAAAGGGGAAAGGGTCTGCAAGATTGTAAGGGAACAGTGTCATGGAAATAGAAAGGGTCCAGTATTGCAAGGAAGAAATATCTGGGAAAGGAAAGGAATCTGCTGTTGTGAAGGAGCAATGAGTCAGATATGGTACAAGGCACTGCTGCAGAAGCAGTAGTGCTGAAGAGGAAAGGATCCACTATTGCAAATGAGCAATATGACAGATATGGTAGAGATACAGTATCTCAAAATGAAAATGCACAATGCAAACTTTTGTTGAATTATGCCTCATTTGACTGCAACAGTTGGTTATTGGACATTATATCACTTGTAGGATATTCTATTATATCTAGGCTACTCATTTCTGTATTTTTTTGGGAAGTATATCAATTGAACAATGGGTTCTTGACATAATGGTTGGATGAGTCCTGTGCACTACATATTATCTTGGCCGTACTCCATACACAAACTTGACCTGCAGTGAGAGCATGAATCTCTGGCACCTGAGGAGCACTCACAATCCCTCTGTGGGCCCTATTTCTACCTGCCTGCCATGACAAAGTATACCTCTCCGACAAAGAAGGCTTGTATTTGTCATGATGGAGATGCTGGCATGGCAGATGTCAAGATTGCCAAAAAGTATGATCTCCACCATATCACCATCAAGTGGATCTATAAGCACTATGCCCAATCAGAAGACTTCCACCATATTATGCCAAAGCCTGGCTGCCAGCATTTATTCACTCCCCATGACACTCATGTTGCTGTCCATGCTCTTGCTGCTGGCAAGGCACATGATGTCGCTGACCTTCAAAGGAAGTTTTTCCTATTCATCAACACCTAAACCATCCATGTCAGGCTTCAACAATATGGCCTCCAGGCCTATGTATGTCACGAGCGCCCTCTCTTGACAGCCACCCACAAGGAAAAGAGGTTAGCATGGGTGAAAGCTCATGCTAACTGGACTGTCAACAACTGAAAAGCAATTATTTTTTCAGACAAGTCAAAGTTCACCCTCTTTGGAACTGACAGCTGTAAATGGTGTTGGAGGACTCCTGGGCAGGCTTTTGACGAGTGCTTTGTGAAGAAATCCATCAAGCATGGTGGTGGGAATGTTATGGTTTGGGGATGTATCATAGCTCAGGGACTAGGGAGAATTTGTTTCATTGATGGCATCATGGATGTGAAATTTTACACACAAATCCTTGATGATGAGCTTCTTGAGACCTTCTGCAACCTTGGAATCAACAAGAAAGACATTTATTTCCAGCAAGACAACGATCCAAAGCATACATCTCGCCTTGCTACCAACTGGTTCACCAACAAGAAGCTTGACAAACTTGACTGGCCCCCAAATAGCCCAGATATGAATATTATTGAACACATATGGGAGTATTTGGAGTGCTGTGTCTATAGTTGCACACCACTGCCTCAGAATTCGGGTGGGCTATGGGAGGCTTTAGTGGAGGAGTGGGGTAACATTGAAAAGGATTACATTATGACACTATTTGAGAGCATGCCAGATCATGTTCAGGTGTTATTGGAGGCAAAGGGTGGCCATACCCGATACTAGGACATCTCATAGCATTATTCACCCATTTCCACTCAATATTACCTTATTGTTTCAGATGCATGGAGTTCAAAAATGAATTGCACAGTGGTTTCACAAGTTTTCATCTCATGCAATGTTCTATATTATTTTCTTCCATTTCCATACCACTACATTGTATTCTACTGATTTATACCTCTCAAACAAGTCCCAAATCTTGCTATAACACTGCATTGGTGAGGAGGAATGGGCCAGGAGTGCAATTATGTCAACCTGTGCATTTCCTTTTTGAGACACTGTAGCATCATGGTGGCACTAGAGCAGAATGAGACATGTCATTGAGATCTGGTGACTGGGGATAACAGAGATTGAGGACAGAGTCCTAGGTGATGGGACAGAGTCAAAGATGGTTTGAGGATGATGGATCTAGAAGATGCCATGTGTTGCTATAAGGGACAAAGGGAGACTATGTCTGAGACATGGAACAGAGTCTGGAGACTACAAGGGGGGATGGTGAGAACAACTGGAAACAAAGGGGCATGCTTGGATAAGCATGCATGCAGCAGATTAACCATGGTTTGGATAAGGTACTTGACTATCCCTTGGAATAGAGGGACTAGGCAAGTGATGACAGGGATAGGGGTTATCTGGGAGCTGAGCAAGTATAGGATTACAAGCAATGTTCCAGATAAGCGTTACCACCAGGCAGCTTGCTAGACAAGCAAGGTGCATAGTGAAGTGTAGTCTTGGAGCTGGTCTAAGGCTGACAATATCCCAGGTGGATGAGGGTAGGTGACAAGGAGAAGTGAGGGAAGACAAGCAACAACAAGGGTTGCTAACCAAGAGAAGAAAAAGGTATATGTATTGCAACCCAAGGATAAATCCCAGGTTACACCACTCAAACTTAGAAATAGGACAAGTGAACAATATTGGGGAACCCAACAGAGAACTTGACTGGAGTTCTTGGTTGGTCTGACATTGCATATATACTACTCTACTGTTTATACAGGACAAACAACGGAGATTAAATACATGAGATATGACAGTAATTAAATATGTGAGGCATAACATGTGTATCAAATGGAAGCATGATGGAGATTAAAGAATGGAAGAGAAGCATATGTAATACATGTGTGAGCCTCATGTGAGATGGATATTAAAGAGAAGCATGATGAAACATGGAAGTGAATCACAGACAGCAATCTTGCATAATAATGTAAACATAATCAAACAACCAGCATATCAGTATGGTCAGAGTTTGGATCAGAGTTCCATAAAAAGATAAACATGTACAAATAAAAGGAAAAAGAGACAGTATCTACACTCCTTGTACAACGTTTTAGGGTTAGAGTCCAAGCATATGCTACCACTCATGCATAGTGTAGTGAGGACTAGGACTTTGGCATGTAATAAAGTTATAGGTGTACGATGAATCACAACAATATGGGGTCCATTGTTACGATGTAAGGCAACTGTCACTCTATGACGACTGGAGTCTGAGCAAGTAACACAAGATGTCAATAAAGATGTGTGATTTCAATGCTCAACCAAGTGGAAGCAAGATACTAGGAGGACTCAAGAGAGCCTCAGTCTCTTAGAGGAACCAAGAGGGAAAGAGAGGACACCAGTACTCACAGGTATAATTGTGTAGAACTAGCTGGGGAGCTAAGTTCTTCATGCATGGCTTTATATACTACAGAACCATAGTATTACTAAGCTATGCGACAGCTCAAAGGAGCATACCAGGTATAGGCAATGGTACCAGTAGTAACAGGATGACTGATGGGGAGAAGTGAAACATATGAAGGGGAAAGGAGTCCTTGAAGGTACAAAGGGTCTATGATGCTAACCGGAGGTAGTATCGCAGAAATGGAAGATGTACTGGTTCTGCAACAGAGGCAGTTGACCAGAAGAGGAAAGGGATCTGCATTGCAAAGGAGCAATGAGCTGGATCAGGAGAGAGGCGTGGCTGCAGGAGCAGTAGTGCCAAATGAGGAAAGGATCTGCTTGATACAAGGGGGTGTCAAGCCAGATTAGAAATGATGGGGCATTGCAGTGGCAATAGAGGCAATGTCAAGAAAGCCTGATAGGAATAACTGAGGACAGGGCCCGAGGGAATGGAACAGAGTTCAAGATGACCTGACGGTGCCCAATCAGGAAGATGACAATGGATCAAAGGAAATGCCAGGCAATGCTACAAGGGATGAGGTGGAATGTGTCCGGTTCCAGGGACAAAGGGAGTGGCTCAGGTGACGGTGTCCAAGTAAGGTGAGGGTGACAGTTATAGAGGGACATGCTTGGATAAGCATGTGACGCAGGCCAGGTTAACCATGGTTTGGATGGGTTACTAGACTATTCCTTGGAACAGAGGGACTAGGTGAGTAGGGGCAAGAATAAGGGCCATCTATGATACAAGCAAGTACAAGGGGTGCGAGCAAAGTTCTGGATGAGGTGCTAATCTCCTAGGCCTAATGATAGGTATAGTGTAGCATAGCCTTGGAGCCAGTCTTAGGGCAATGGTATTCCAGGTGGACAGAGAGTTGGATACTAGGGCTGAGGAGGAGCAAGAGGGGATGAGTTGATGACAAGCTTGCTAAATCAAGGAAGATAAAGAAAGAAATGGAGTATGGGGTCCATTATTGTAACACCCATTACTGTAACACACTGTACATATGGAGATTCAAGTCAAGCAAGTCCTCCATTTCAAAAATCCTAAGTGAAGACTACTTTCAACTTGGGGGTTTCATCATCATCATCATCCTCAATCTCTTGTAAATTGGGAATTTCTTCTTTGTCAGTTCCTTGTACTTTCTGAGTCCTTTTTTTGGAGGTGGGGCAGGGGATGGAGTTGGAGGGAAATGTAGGGCAGTTGCCTAAAAGGTGCCTGGATTTTCTACAATGGAAGCAGAGTCTTTTCTCCATACATTGTTTTCATTCCACAGGGGTGAGTTTAGGGACTCTGATAGCATTGACATCCATAGCATTGGGTCTCAGCAGGTACTAGACTCCTTGGGCTAGCAATAGGTAGAGGGGAGCCAGTTGGGTGAGCAGGATCTGGTACCCTCTCAGGCAGGTTCTAAGTCAAGGCTGGTATCTGATCTCCCCAAACAGGTGTCTGGGCTGATACTATTATGGCATTACAGTCCCCCTCTCCTTTTTCTTCTTTCCTTGCACACTTCTATGCCTAATACCTACTTATCCTATCCCTTTATGGACTTAGCTAGGTACTTGTCCACTGCACACTTATAGTATGCTTCCTCTTTCCTTTTCCATGCCACAGCCTCCTCATTGTGCCAGCACCTTTGTCTTTCCATAACAGCCACTGCTGTCATGGACCCTTTATCCTCTTTTGCTTTACTGCCTCCTTGCAGTATCAAACCCTTTCTCCTTCCATAACAGCTACTGCTGTCATAGACCCTTTACCATTCCCAGTCAACTACCACCATTGTAGAACTGGACCTACTCCCCTTTCACAATACTGCTCCCTTGCAGTCCTGTGGACCCTTTTACCATTTCCAGTATATACATGCTGAGTACAACCACTGATGTAGTATATAAACCCCCTAGTAAGGACTGGCTCCCCAGCTAGTTCTATGCAATCCACACATATCTTCTGACATATCCCCCAGTTGCTTAGTCTTTGCAACCTCAAAGACTTCACTTCCTCCAAGTAGGTCTCTGTGCACCCTGAGCACAGCTGGCGAGAGTCTTTGGACTTAGAGCTACAAGCTTCCATACTTGTAAGACTCAGTAAAGTTCCAACAACAGGTAGTCTCTCAGCCCATGCCTTAGAGATACTGTGTGCATCATAACAAAAGAACTAGCTCTTCTACACTACAGTTATTATCAAACCTCTGCCCACTATATTGGAACAAGTCTACAACCTAGATGATCTCTCTCCTGAGGATCACACTGCCTTCCTCACAAGAAACCCGGGTTTCACTGTAGGGCAACCTGACCCCAGGTCTTCCTCTTCCCTTGTCCACCAAAGGGAAACTGCTGACGTTCGACAGTGGGGACAAACCCACCTAGAATAACAATGGTCACAGGAGTCCTCCCCAGCTCACTCCACCACCTCTCTCCCAACCTCTTGTTCCAAACAAAAGTCCAGCAGACCCAGATTTAATCCAACAAGTAGCTGCCCACCCTCAGGTACTGGTGTAACAATTCCTGAGCACAGGTCCAATCAATGTAGAAGAATCACCACAATCCCTGCATCTGGTACTACTCACACAGCCAAGCCATTAATTCCTGACCCTGACATACACATACACAGAGCAGACTCTGATAAC
>JBBPSY010000064.1:0-27638 GCA_038093855.1 Rugiboletus extremiorientalis
TATAAAAATATAGCTGGCCATTGCTCTTAAGTACCAACACTGGACTGTGGAGGACTGGACTAGGGTAATTTGGTCAGATGAGACCAAGAGTAACAGGATCAGGTCAGATGGAAGTGGAAAGTGGCAGAAAAACCTTGATTAGACAAGGAGATATAGGGAACAGTAAAGTTTGGAGGAGGTTTCTTGATGGTTTGGGGATGCATGGGTTGGAATGGGGTGGGAATCCTTGCAGAGGTAGAAGGGAGGATGAATGCTGAGCAGTATGTTTCCATTTTGGAGGATAATCTGCTTTCTACTGTGCAAAATTGTGAAATCTCTGAGGAGAGCATTATCTTTGAACAAGATAATAACACCAAGTACATATCTAAAAGAACCCAGGAGTGGCTGGAATCCCAAGGTATCAAGGTTCTTGATTGGCCAGCACAATCTCCAGACCTTAATCACATTGAATATCTCTGGCAAATCCTTAAAAAGACACTTAACAGCTATACAACACCACTGGAAGGTGTTTGGGAGCTTTGAAAAGGATTGATGTAGAATGGGGCAAGATAGAGGTTGAGGAATGTTAAAGATGGATAGAAAGCATGCCTAGATGAATAGAGACACTGATAAAGACAAAGGAATGGCATATAAAGTACTAAAATTGTGGAATAGAAATGTTGCTCAAATAAGTGTCCCAATGACATGTCATTTGAAATGGTTATATCTCAGTCACATGGCAACCAAGTTACATGACTAAGTGCTCATATTCAAGGCAAGGGTTAGGGCTATTGATGACCCTGCAAGGGCTAGAGCTAATGCATTTTGGTTCTTTTGCAAATGTCAAGTCTTTCCAAAATGACCCAACATTGGGACACTTATTTGAGCCACTGTATGTGAAACATAGAAGCGAATCGCAGACGGCGATCTCACATAATAATGTAAACATAGCCAAACAATGGTACATCGGAGTTTGGATCGGAGTTCCATAAAAAGGTAAACATGTACAAACAAAGGGAAAAAGGTACGAAGTATGTACACTTCTAGTACAACGTCCTGAGTAGGGTCCGAGTGTATGCTACCACTCATGCTTATGGTGTAGAGCGAGGACTTAGTGCATGTAGAATAAAGTTATGGTAGGCGTACAACGAATCGCAACATCTATGACTCAGCCTGACTGCGCATTGACTGCAGATGACTCATACCCTACACCCAGGGCTAAGGGTTACTTTGTATAGTAGTGTATCTCTAGATCTGACCACAACATGTACAAATGTAGAAAGAGAATATAAACCCCCAGGAGGGACTGGACTCCCCAGTCTAGTTCTCTTGGAGATTTCCCTCCTACAGAGCACCTGAACTCCTAGTGTCTATTTGAACAACCTAACAGTTCTGTACTGTGAGAGGTTGTTTCAACATGCTTGTCTTCAATTCAGATTTTGTGACTTCATGAAATAGGAAAGATTCACATGATCATTCCATATTTCAAATTGATGTTTGGTTCCTTCTAGGTAATGTCTCCAAATTTCCAATGCTCAGATGATGCTAAGCATCTCTTTATCTGCAATTGGATAATTTCTTTCTTGTGGCGACATACTGTGTGATTGATAAGCGACGGGATGCCATTTGTCTTCTTTGAGAATGGATAATACTGCGCCTGTTGTGTAATCTGATGTATCAGTTTCTAACCGAAATTGGCAATCGTTATCAGGATAAGCTAAGACGGGTGCAGTAGTGAAGTGTTGTTTGAGCATATCAAATGCTTCTTGCTGATGATTTGTCCATTCGAATTTGATATCTTTCTTTAGAAGATCATTTAAAGGTCAAGCCATTTGGGCGTAATCTTTAATGAACCTTCTATAGAAGTTTGCTAATCCTAAGAAGCTGCGGACTCCTTTCACCATTGTGGGAGTTGGCCAATCCAAAATAGCTTTTACTTTTGATTGATTCATGGAGATGCCTTCTTTGGATACTATTATGCTGAGAAAATCGATTTTGTCTACTGAGAAGAATGTTTTCTCTGATTTGGCATAGAGATTGTTATCTCGTAGCCTTTGGAGAACTTCTCATACGATTTTGTCATGTTCTTCTTGATTTTCTGTTTTAGTGAAAATGAGGATATTGTCGATGTAAACAATGACACATGTGTCCATGTCGGCAAAGATTTTGTTCATCATTGCTTGGAAGGTGGATGGGGAGTTGCAGAGACCAAAGTACATGACTGTGGGTTCGTATGCTCCTCTCCAACAAGTGAATGTGGCTTTCCATTCATCTCCTTCCTTGATGCGGATATTATTGTATCCCCAACGTAAGTCTATTTTTGTAAACTTCTTTGCTCCTTTTAGTTTGTCAACTAGTTGACTAATCAAAGGTAGCAGATATGCGTTCTTGATGGTATGTTCATTGATATAGCGATAATCCTGTACCATATGTTTACGTCCATCTTTCTTTGGTATGAAGAAGACTGGAGAAGTTTGTGGTGATTTCAAAGGTGAGATATATCCCTTTTTTAATTGATCATCAATGAAATCAGAAACTTCTTTTTGTTCTTCTGCTGAAAGGGGAATGATATGTCCCTTTTTAGGTTTGAATGTGTCTTTTAGATCAATGGCGTGATCCCAAGGTTTCCTCTTTGGTAATCTTTCTGATTCTTTCTTTGAGAAAACATCTAAGAATTCATGATATCTTTCTGGGACAAGTTCTTCGACTGTTTTCTCTTTAGGTTTATCCATCTTTGACTTTTCCTCTAGGGCATGGATAGTGGCGTAGACTTTCCTTTGAAGGTCTTCTTCTTCTTTTTCTACTAATCTTTTGAATATAGATTTTTCTTGAAGACGATAACAATGATGTGAACATGAATTCATCGTTACTTCTCCTGTGACCCAATTAATAGAAGGATTATGGCGCTTGAGCCATGAATATTCTAATATGAGATTGTTCTTTCCTAAGTCGGTTACTTCAGCTAGAACTTTTTCTCTATGTCCTTTGAAATCTATGATGATTTCTGTAGCGTGGGTAATATTTCCTGCTGAATTCTTTGTTCCATCAACATTGAATACAGGAATAGGTCGGCATAATTGGATAAGGGGGAGTTTATGCATGTTTGCCCATTTTTGGTTGACAAAAACAGCATTAGCTCCACTGTCCAATAAAGCTTCTGCTTTAATGTAACTTTTTCTTGTAGAAGAGGGTGCGATTTTGATATTCATGAGAATTTCTTTCGGAGGTTGAACGCTTTGCACGAAGATGTCCTCTGGAAATTCATCTTGTGCTTCCTCTTTTAATATTTTGATTCCAGTTGAACCAAAACCTTGAGAGCCTCGTGTTGTTTCATCAAGATTGGAAACTTCTTGGATTATTGGGTTTGCTATTTTCTCAATGATGAGTTGAGCAATTCAATCTCCTTTTTTAATGGGGAATGCGGTGTTGGAGTGGTTGAAGAGAAGTACTTTTACATCTCCCCTGTAATCACTGTCAATAACTCCAGCTCCAACATGAATACCATTTTTAGCTGCAATACCACTTCGTGGGGCTATGCGGCCATATGTTCCTTTAGGAATTGCCATTTTGAGGTTGATTTCGACAAACTTCTGCACTTGCGGCAGTACTTCCGTATCTTCTGTGGAATAAAGGTCATATCCTGCTGCTCCTTTACTTCCTTTAGTAGGGATTACAGCATCTTTGGGTGATTTTTGAACTTTGAGCTTTTCTGGGTTTTTCTTAGAAACATTAGTGGGGTTAGTGCGTTCTGTATGTATAGAGGAATTAAGCACCGGATTATCGTCCTGGCCGAGCTTCTTTGTAGAAGGCCCCTCTGACGGCATAGTTACATTATATACTACAGTGTCCGTTTGCATAGCAAGAGGAGAATACTTGTTTCTTATCTTACCCTTAGAATACCCAGATGGATTCTTTGGGTTCACTCTTTTCCCTGAAGCAATCTCATGGTGTCAAATCATGCAGATGCTTCTTCAAAGTCCATTCCTTTGATGGCTTTGGTAATGTTTAGGGTTTTTCCTTTTCCTTTACCAGTATATCTTACTTCATGCGGTTCTTCTTCTGATTCATATTCTTCAAGAAAACCAGATTCATTCCATGTGGATTCTTCGATAGCACAGACCTGTCGGTGTCGATTAGTATCTTTTTGGGATTTACAGTGGCTCAAATAAGTGTCCCAATGTTGGGTCATTTTGGAAAGACTTGACATTTGCAACAGAACCAAAATGCATTAGCTCTAGCCCTTGCAAGGCCATCAATAGCCCTAACCCTTGCCTTGAATATGAACACTTAGTCATATGATTTGGTTGTCATGGGACTAAGATATAACCACCCCAAAATGACATGTCATTGGGACACTTATTTGACCATAATGTTATCAGTTACCATTTGGTAAATAACATAATGTTCTGATGCATGCTGTGCTTCAACCCCGTCTCATTATGTAACTTACATGACCCTGAGCACCATAAAGGGCAGGAATACTACCTGGCTGACCCTACTTTATCATGAAGCCTATTTCTATCTCTACTACAGCCAATGTCCTGTTTCTCTCTGAATCTGGCCTTTTGCTGGGCAAATATCCTCCCAAACCGGTCTGGGGATGTCCACTGTGGCCAGGGCTATTAAATATATTCATCCAGGCAAGAAAAACATCAATTTAGGCTGTCCATCCAAGCTTTCTTCTACTAAGAGAAGGAGAATTGTCTCTAGTATTACCACTGGCAAGGTTGAAAATGCTATCCAGGCAATCTATCTCATCATTCTACCCTCTCCTCTCCTATCTCTTCCCAAACTGTTTGCAATGTGCTAAAGTCTACATCTATAAAGACTATAGTCAAGAAAAATAAACCACCCTTGTATGTTAGGTATAAAAATATAGCTGGCCATTGCTCTTAAGTACCAACACTGGACTGTGGAGGACTGGACTAGGGTAATTTGGTCAGATGAGACCAAGAGTAACAGGATTGGGTCAGATGGAAGTGGAAAGTGGCAGGAAAACCTTGGTCAAACAAGGAGATACAGGGGGCAGTAAAGTTTAGAGGAGGTTTCTTGATGGTTTGTGGATGCATGGGCTGGAATGGAGTGGGAATCCTTGCAGAGGTGGAAGGGAGGGTGAATGCTGAGCAGTATTTCTCCATTTTGGAGGATAATCTGCTTTCTACTGTGCAAAATTGTGGAATCTCTGAGGAGAGCATTATCTTTGAATGAGATAATAACATCAAGCACATATCTAAAAGAGCCCAGGAGCAGCTGTAATATCAAGGTATCATGGTTCTTGATTGGCCAGCACAATCTCCAGACCTTAATCCCATTGAACATCTCTGGCAAATTCTTAAAAAGACACTTAACAGCTATGCAACACCACTGGGAGGTGTTTGGGAGCTTTGGAAAGGATTGATGTAGAATGGGGCAAGATAGAGGTTGAGGAATGTTAAAGATTGATAGAAAGTATGCCTAGAAGAATAGAGGCACTGATAAAGGCAAAGGGATGGCATACAAAGTACTAAAACTGTGAAATAGAAATGTTGCTCAAATAAGTGTCCCAATGACATGTCATTTTGAAATGGTTATATCTCAATCCCATGGCAGCCAAATCACATGACTAAGTGCTCATATTCAAGGCAGGGGTTAGGGCTATTGATGGCCCTGCAAGGGCTAGAGCTAATGTATTTTGGTTCTTTTGCAAATGTCAAGTCTTTCCAAAATGACCCAACATTGGGACACTTATTTGAGCCACTGTACTTCTCTTAGAACATGTTTTTGTGTGTCCTCCATTGAGCCAGTGACATTCACTGCATGGATGTTTTGGCTTTGTGCAATCTTTAATGAAATGGTCACCATTGCAGTTATAGCACTTTTGTGTTGGCTTCTTTCTTGTGTTTGTGACATGGACTTCTTCGTCATCTTCATATTCGTTCATATTATGAATATCTCTTCCCATTGGTTTGCCTCATAAGAAGGCTAATGATTCTTGCTGTGTACCAATGGTTCTGATGTAGTAGCAAAAGGTAATTGCCTCCAAAGGTCAAGTGCCTCTGCTGTCCAATACATTGGGTCTGTTTGTCCCCAAGTTTGGAAATACTGTGTGGTGGTGGGGGTAGATGTCTCTAACTGTGGGAGACTGTCTTCTGATACTTCTGGGGTATTTTCCCAGGCTCCTTCTTCAGTGGTCCAGGGATGCCAAGTGTTTATGTCTTGGTTCCAACTACCTGTGTGATTTTCTTTGACTTCAGATCCTAAAGTACGTCCTTGGTAATACTCCTCTCTTTCAGCAGTATTCTGTTCTTGGACTCTAAGGATATCACCATCGTTTGAAGGGCTAGTTGATGTAGAGGATGATGGTGGTGGTGGTGTGTAGAGTCAGTGGTAACCAACTATGACTTCCTTGGGTTGTGCGACTGATACTTGGTCACCTTGTTTTCTTTTTCATTCAATTTTTCCTTGGACTTGGATACTCCAAACTTTTCCTGTGGCTACTGTGAAATCAATGTCCCAATGTGATACCCAGACTATCTTTGTGATTAGAAGTACAACAAGGAGTTGGATCATATAATAGAACATGAAGCAGGGAGGAAAGTTCTGTAAAGAAAAACTAAAAACCAGCAAGTTTTCTGTAATCTCGGCGCTGCTGTGCCCAGAGATTAATCCTTGTGATTCTTTGGTTCCTCTGGATGATCGGAACTGGGAATGGTACTCTTCTTTGCTTAACCAGCCTCTCTTCCAGTTCTTCTGCTTCTCTCTTCAATAACCAGCCTTCTGTTACAATCGAACGCCCCGCCTCCCGTATGAGGTTATCTTTTTCCCCTTTTTCTTTCACTCCTGTTACCTACTTCGAAGACGACTGGCTGATCTTCCCGGACGTAGCCATAGTTGACACTCTGGAACTCCCCTAGATCTTACCAGACCCCTTATTCCTTCCATTGACAGAAACCCGCGGACTTCCTTTCTTTACCCGCGGATCTATCCTTTCTACTTGCAGATTTCACTTGCAGATTTCCTGACAGATTGTCTTAGAAATCCCGCAAGCTCCGCTTCCTCTTTTAGAAACCCGCAGATACCGAAGCCTACCCCTTATGATAGGCTTCCTTTAAACCCTTCGACCTTACCCTTCCCCCATTCCCTGACCCAGGGCTTAGGGCTGTATTACTAGATAAATAGCTAGGGACTTCTCTGTATTCCCCAGCTTATTCTACACAGTCTCGACTTACTGTGTGTCGTCACTAAGCTCGCAAAGCATCGTTCCTCGCTTTGCTCCTCATCCTAGAACCGTAAACCTTTGGGACATTCAGGGGGTAACTTGTTCCCTTGCCCATCGCCCGCGTCTCTCAAATCTGCATGAGCGGATTTCCCTCCACAGAATTTGTTGCAGGTCTTCTCAACCCTTCGCCGCCTCGATCCCCTATTCCCTCATTCCCTCGCGGCTATTCTACGTGAAGCCCACCGCTCGTCTCGAGTGTTACTTAGCTTGACGACCCGCAGTTAAGCCCACGCGTAACACCGCTCATCTCGAGTGTTACTTAGCTCGACGACCTGCAGTTAAGCCCACGTGTAACACCTTCTGGGGCTGGGAGAGGTCCGACTGGTAGTGGTGGGGGGGTAGCTGCTGGCTGGTCCCAATCCCAACCTATATCTTCTCTCACGTTCTCTCTCTTGACTTCTAACCTCCAACCAGTCATGTAATCTTCTATGAGCCTCCTCTGATAGAGGAGGTCGGTGCGGTCCACAGAGCACTGACTGATAGGCTCTGCATCGTTGGGATCATAGCTGGGGGAGGCACTCGTCAGTGAGGAGGAGTGAGTCTCTGACTTCATGGGAGCCCAGGGGAGTGGGTCTCCAAAGATCACGTGGAGGGCAAGAGTCCACTTGGGGTTGTGACTCGCTAGGTCTTCTGCGGTCAACTCTATCCCCAAGTCGAACAAGAACTGAGATGCAGGACTTCTTGACCTGCTTGACGAATCAGACAGCGGGTAGACTAAATCTGGTAGTCCTACACTCAATGACCCTCTCTCTAGGGTTGGCTCCTCTGCTTCTTTCTTCATGAGTGTACCAAGACTCAGAGATTTGGCAGGGACAGCCTGAGTTCGATAGGCTGTGCTGGACACTAGCACCTTGTTGAGCCCAGCTAGAGGAATAAAGACCTCTACTCACTGTCCACGTTAACAGTGGTTGAGGAGGTAGTTGATCGTCAAAGTTTTCGATGAACTGAGACGTGGTTTGTTCGTCCTAGTAGTCTAGATGAACAAGGTAGGTGTTAGAGTCTAGTTCTAATGAAACAACCTCTCACAGTTTATGAGCTGCTAGGTTGTTCACTAGACACTAGGAGTAGTTGTGCTCTGTAGGAGGGAAATCTCCAAGAGAACTAGACTGGAAAGTCCAGTTGCTCCTGGGGGTTTATATACTCTTTCTACATTTGTACATGTTGTGGCTAGATCTAGAGATACACTACTATACAAAGTAACCCTTAGCCCTGTGCGTAGGGTATGAGTCATCCACAGTCAATGCGCAGTCAGGCTGAGTCATAGATAAGACGGAGATTAAGTAGGCTGTGCGATAAGAGTCATTGTGAGTCATGAGAAGTCAGAATGAGTCAGAGCAGTAATTAAAGAAGTATAGCCATGAAATGGAAGCGATGTGTTATGATTCTCGTTTCGCCAACGACACTTCATGCATCACCATCTACACTACATCTTCACTTCAACACTAATACGTCTATCGTCATACTCTGGTTAACCCATATAACCCACGTCAACAACCAGTAATGCCCTTATGACCCATAAGCCAACGGGTTACGACTACGTTAACCATCATCAACTACGCTAATGAGTGAACTACACAACAAGAATTGACACTTAGTCGATTCTCTTCATTTGTTTGTTCTTATTTACCTTTTTATAATTAACGAATCTATAGATGCACTTCAAGAAGCCTTCGACACAGCTTCTACTTCTATTTCATATCCGCGCTGTGCTCGGCTGTGCATCTCTTCTATCACGAGGCTATGCCTTCTTTTAATTTCCGCTCTGACTCATGTTGAGTCATCAAGGCTATACTTAATCTCCGCCTAGGCTATGTATTGCTGCGCAATGCTGTGGACTGCACATTGCTGCGCAACTGCGGATTCCTGTGTACTGCTGCGCATTACTATACTTAGTATTTGTTACGACGCACACGGTATCTCAGTGGCAAGCCAAGAGATAACTGTCGTCGGGATGTCACTGGACAACAAGGATACAGAAGCCCTTGGCCCTAGGTCCAGAACTTAGCAAGCAGGTCTTGGGGCAACCTTTGGACCACAGAAGAGTAAGCGGAGCCTTGAGGTTGACGAAGGCGGAGCGAGCTCTCTGGATGCCAGTAGATACGCGTGGATTGCGTAGAACTAGCTGGGGTTTCCAGCCAGTTCTGCCAGGGTTTATATAGTGTACACAAGTGGCTGTACACTAGCACGGACCATAGCTATGTATCTGCTGGAAGAGGAAAAGGTCCAGCGTATCCTAAAGGAATGCGCTGGAAGAAGAAAGAGAGCACTTCCACAATGGTGTGGTTGAGTGCGAACTGACAAAAGAGGCATGCAAGCATGCCGGAAGAAGTAGGTGCGAGGTAGCAATGAGGCTACCATGCACAAGATGATATAAGGGGAAGTCCGAGGTTCCCATGGAGCCATGGGGCCGAGGGGAACCAAGGAAGGACAAAGGGCGACACTGCACTGGGCAGTGGCGCAGAAAGGAAAGCATAAGTAAACAAAGGTAAAGAGAAGTAAACCTCACTGGTACTGAGGTAAGCGATAAGGAGATAGCTAACCCTATGGTTAGGGGTTCACCTAGAGTAATCGTAGAGTAAGTAAGGTTAAGTATCGTACCAGTGAGCAAGGAAAGAAGAAAAAGGGGAAGGGGACCGCTCTACCGTAACAGTATTTAGAAAGTGGTCTGATTGTCATATTACTATACCTAGTATGCTATCGGTCAGATCTAGACACAATAGGTACAAACATGTAAAAGGTATATAAGCCAATCGAGCCCACCAGAGAACTTCAGTCAAGTTCTCTGTTGGTTTCCCTCTCAAAACCATCATGTTCACTTGTCCACTCTAAGTTGTTAAGTTTGTTATTAGTGGTGTAGCCTAGGGTTTATCCTGAGGTTGCAACACGATGCACAGCCGAGCACAGCACAGAGATTAAATAGAAGTAGAAGCTGTGTGTAGGTGTTACTATGGTGCATCGGAGTTTGAATCCATAAAAATGTAAACAAGTACAAACAAAGTGAGAGAAACGACTAAGTCCCTTGACTTGTTGTGAGTCTTGAGTGCTTGTAGTTTTATGTAGGTTTTTGTACACGTTATTCGGTGTTGCAAATGAAGCATTTGTTACAGTCGTGGTCAGGTGATCACTGCCACAAACCACTAGAATCTTTGGCCCTCATACCTGGCAAAGCATGAGAAGGAAGAACACCTTTGTGCAGGTGTTTCTATGGATACACCACATAAGTTTTCTGTTTGGATATCACATAGTATTGTATAAACTCATTTCATGCAGTTACTCCATCACTGTGTGGCCAGCTTTATACAGCATTCAAGGATGCCAACAATGAGAACTGGCAGGAGATTCTAGAGATCCACAATATGTTGGAGCTCTCCGAGTCTGCCTCTACCACAGTTTCACAACAGACACAAATGTTCAACAAAATCTGCAGGCAGACAATGAGCTTGGTAAGTCCTGACTTTCTGATGTGAACTACATTAATCTTTTGCTTAGCTTGATGCTGCGGCTGCCAAGTATGGATCCAAGGCGGCTTTAGTGATGTGTGGCAACACCATCAACGAGGATGTATCGCTTGCCTTCGTGCACACAACCAGTGCAGCAAACAACATAAGTCAAGGACCTGGACACTACAAGAGGCTTGCAGCTAATATTAGTCAAGTTTTTTGAGACTTGCTGCCATGCTGACAAGGACACTATTATCAGGCACCTAAAATCACACGTCTAGTAGGTTCCATTTGTTGACCTTCCTTTATTTATCTAACCAACTTCCAGCAACAATGTTTCCTTGGAGATCGTCAGTGATGCCTTTGATGACGCACAACCCAAGGAAGCAAGTGGGATACCAGGAAACTTGAAGGCAGGGGGGCAGGCCCTCATTGTAGCACGTACCAACATGGAGGATGTGGCCAACGAGAAATGTAGCACTGTTGCGTCATCCGACGACATGTTGAATTATATCAAGGACGGCATCTTACAGTTGATGGGTAAGTAGTGGGTTTTGCTTTCCAATTGCATCTAACCAGGCATTGCAGAGAAGGCGGGTGGAGATGTATCGAGGATCAAGCACAGCAATTTTCCTTGGACCTCGTTGGTCCAGATTCTTGGGGATCAAGGTCTTGTGATGCATGGATGGCCCTTCTCTGCTCTGATGCCCAGACAATTGTGGATGCAGCACTCAAGGGCAAAGGGTATAACTGCTCTGAAGGTTCATGAGCAGTGCGATATCTATCATGCCTTGGAAAACAATGAGATCTCCATTGCGAAAGTCGAGGGTAAACTGCAACAGAGTAAGTATCTCCCCATTCTCTCACTCCCAGATGCTAATATTTTTTATCAGAAGCATTGCAGGAATCTCAGTCTCCGATCATCATTGGTGCACCTCCTCAGGCGGACAGTCAGGAGGCGAATGTGCAACAGATGTATTATGATGGGGCTGTAGATTTTGAGGGACCTGTCCATCTTCCTCCAAATAACGCTAGGACCCACATCAAGCCACGCAAGATATATACATCGAAGGGCAGCGTTAGCGACACTATTATTCTTAGCAGTGAGGAAGACACAGGCGCTGTTGTCAAGCCCACCAAAAAGTCAAAGACAAAACTGGCTAATTCAAAGGCAACGACGCTGAACAAGGGGAAATCGAAGCATGTTCCAGTTGACGACTCCAGCGATGATGACGCGGGCCCTGCCTTCATCTTTGCTTGTACAGCCTGTGCAGCCCCTCCCACGAATAATAATGCAGCCTCAATGCCGCTGCCCACCATTGATGTCCCCCAAAGCGAAGACAATTATCAGATCCCAGGACCCAAGGGGAAACGCAAGGCCAATGTCATTGACCTGTCTTGTGTCTCTAAGAAGCCTGCCCTCCAGCCATGGAAGCCTAACGTGCATGGTAAGTCTGCATGATTTTTTTCTCAGAGTCGTTCACCAATATACATGGTAGTTGATGATCCATTCATAGATTCCCGGCACAGTTATACAGCCATTGAGCCATCCTCTCCTTCTCCAAAGCAACACATCCCATTGTCACCCCTCCTTGAAACTCAAGGCAAGGAAGTGACTGGATCATCGACAGCCTCAAGCAACCCACCTGCTTTCATTTTACCAGTGTCTACAGAGAGAGACATCGGTGGTGAACAACCATCTGCCATCCCACCTCCTGCCCCCCTTCCTCCAAACCCCACGCACTACCAATACCCCTTCCAGTACTTTCCATATCTGCCAGACATGTACCACAGAGATCCTTGCACTATTTATGGTGCACCTCGCGACAGTGGTCAATTCAGGTCTGTGATCTTCCCTGGTATACCTTATGCAGACCCATGGATGCATGTTGATCCCGCTCGCCCTGTCGCTCACAGCTCTTCCATGGAGCCTCATCAATTGCATCATCCATTTGCTGATGCTAGGTAAGGTCTCAGCGTTGTTTCTTGTTGTGTGTTGCCTAGTGATCTCTGCTATTGTTTCTTAAAATGTATGATGATATTTATACACAATACATTCATTTTTGGTTGATTATGATGGATTGCAATGAGTGATGAGTCATGCCCTTGCCCTAGGTATACTGTATGGGGCAGCACTCCGGGCTGAGCTGGGCCTCGAATGAGGGGAGCCTCGGGCCTCGGATCTTTTGAGCTGGGCCATTGGGGAGCTTACTTATATAATCACATTAGTAATCCCACCCCAACGAAAATTATTCTTGAGCTGTGCTTGCTCAAGTCACTTCATAACTGTACTTACTCTCGAGCAGTAGCTTGTGTTACTTACTGGATCCACTGGTGGACTCTCCTTGCGCAGCTCAGAAATACTGGCAGTGAACAGGTATATGCATTCAACTGGCCATCGTCTACCTCGAGCGAAAGCACGCAAGAAGTCGGCGTTTATCAACAAGGGACTATTGGTCGATCTTTTGACTCATTGGACAAACTTGTGCATCTCGAGGCCAGCACATCTCAAGACGACTTGTCTCCTGTTCTATATGATGAGGTACTAAACCTTATCACACTTTTCTTATGCTCACGGTACTTGAGAGTGATCTATGTCGACAGCATTGGGAATTCAAGATACAACATTACTCTTACAGTCATCCACTTCGCTTCATGTTTACCCCTTCTGTTGGTTGTGTGCGATCCTGGGACCGCGAGAGAAGTGCTTCTGTCCATGGCTGTTGGAGCAAGACACAGGGAGTCCAAGTAGGTATGTGAACAGGTGCGTAGAATTATCGACTCAAAAGAGACCCGACTACATCCCTGATTGTGTTAGATTGACTGAGATTACCATGACGTCTTGATGGTTTCTCAGGCACATGTAGAGGACATTGCAGCATCTGTCTTGGACGCGGCATTTCCAGATGACATGCCACTGGCTATCCTGTCTCACACACCAAAAAGCCCTGCCCTTCGGCCATGGAAGCTTGATCCATATGGTAAGTGTTATGATTCTCGTTTCGCCAACGATACTTCATGCATTGCTGTCTACACTACATCTTCACTTCGACACTAAAATGGCTATTGTCTCACTCCGGTTAACCCATATAACCCACGTCAACGACCAGTAACACCCTTATGACCTATAGCCAATGGGCTACGACTACATTAACCATCACCAACTACACTAATGAGTAAACTACACAACAAGAATTGATACTTAGTCGATTCTCTTCATTTGTTTGTTCTTGTTTACCTTTTTATAATTAACGAATCTATAGATGCACTTCAAGAAGCCCTTGACACAGCTTCTACTTCTATTTCATATCCGCGCTGTGCTCGGCTGTGCATCTCTTCTATCATGAGGCTATGCCTTCTTTTAATATCCACTCTGACTCATGTTGAGTCATCAAGGCTATATTTAATCTCCGCCTAGGCTATGCATTGCTGCGCAATGCTGCAGACTGTGCATTGCTGCGCAACTGCGGATTCCTGTGTACTGCTGCGCATTACCATACTTAGTATTTAGAAAGTGGTCTGATTATCATATTACTATACCTAGTATGCTATCGGTCAGATCTAGACACAATAGGTACAAACATGTAAAAGGTATATAAGCCAATCGAGCCCACCAGAGAACTTCAGTCAAGTTCTCTGTTAGTTTCCCTCTCAAAACCATCGTGTTCACTTGTCCACTATAAGTTGTTAAGTTTGTTATTAGTGGTGTAGCCTAGGGTTTATCCTGAGGTTGCAACAGTAAGTATGCATGATCTTGTCTTAGGCAGTCGTTCACTAATCTTACTCATCTGGTTTTGAAAGACTCATTGCAAAGCAGCATCATGCGTCGACGTAACTCGAAAACACTCTGCATTTAGTACTACGTCATTCTTGAGAAGCTTCTGGTAACACTTCAAATGAGTAATCCTTTGCTGAACAAATGAAGAAGCTGATCCTAGCAGCTATTTAAGATCCCCGTGTAGCATGCAGTTCATATTTTCCCCTCTTCATGTCCACTCCACAGCCCACTGGCAACTACAAGCAAGCGGAGTCACCATCCATCCCTCCCTCGTCCACTCCACACACCAATGGTGACTCAGAATTAAGTAAGTAACTACCGCGCATATGGAAACCAGTGAACTTACTCTTTGACTAGTCCGACTGAGAAGTCTGTTTGTGGCTTTATCTGCCGCCGGTGAGCTGGCTGTAGATTTAACTGCACAGAGCATGACGTGCAGGGACTCTGTCCTTCGAGAGGAGGCCGATAGCTGTGAGTAAAAGGCTTGATACCACTGAACCTTCGAACTGATCACTTGACTAGCATACACGCTTGGTATTGCAGAGACTGTCGTTTCAGCCTGCAAAATGAGTATGTACCTTCTCAGCCATGTCACAACAAGTGCCACTGGCATGACTCTCTCGCTGCCTGTCTCCTCTCCAACCCTCACTGTCACATTACTGGATGAACTACCTGTGGTCACTCCATTATCAGCTGGTCATGGTCAAACCTTCATGCCTCAGAGATGAGGTCCTATTCACGAGTTCAACCCAGGCATAGCCCACACAGACAGTCAAGTGTACTGCTTGTACAAAGACTTTTTGTATGAGGTTCCTCATGACGATGATTGTTATGGTAGAGTGGTCTCTGTCCCCTTTTTCTTCTTTCCTTACTCACTGGTACAATACCTAACACTACTTACACTACACTTATGTAGAAATGGTTGTAGTCACTGTATTCAGGTAAGTAAATAGTACTGTACCTGTAGAAATGGTTGTAGTCACTAAAGAGTAACTACACTAGGGTTTGGTCCGATGTAGGTATGATTATGTAAGCATAAAAGCGTAGGTAATCAACTAAATATCCAACAACTTATCACAGGTGAACCCCTAACCATAGGGGTTAGCCATCCTCTTATCGCTTACCTCAGTACCAGTGAGGTTTATCTTTGTTTTTCTTTACTTACATATGTTTTCCTTTCTGCGCCACTGCTTGATGCAGTGTTGCCCTTTGTCCTCCCTTGGTTCCCTCGGTCTCATGGACTCCACGGAACCTCAGACTTCCATCTATATCTCCTACACACGACAGCCTCATTGCTGCCTTGCATCCATTTCACCTAACATGCTTGCATGTCCTCTTTTGTCAGTTCACACTCAACCTTGCCATTAAGAAAGTGCCTCCTTTCCTTTCCTGGCATATCCCATTGGAACATGCCAGGCCATTACCTATTCCAGCAGATACATGCTCTCGGTCCGTGCTAGAGTACAGCCACTTGTGTACTCTATAAATACCTTGGTGGAGCTGGCTGGAAACCCCAGCTAGTTCTACGCAATCTACACATATCTACTGGCAACCAGAGAGCCCGCTTTGTCTTCATCCCCTCAAGACTTCGCTTCTCTCTCTGTGGTCTAAAGGTCGCCCCAAGACCTGCTTGCTGAGTTCTGGACTTAGGACCATAGGCTTCCGCATCTACGTTATCCAGTGAAGTCCCAACGACAGCTATCTCTTTGGTTCACCACTGAGATACTGTGTGCGTCATAACAATGATAATGATCAACTCAAACTGTACTTGGTCACAAAGGGACATCGTGTTGGCGTTTTCCATGGCTGGTAAGTCCACTTTATCAAACTTGTGTACATGTCCTCAGTGACAAGTCCCTGGCACTTAGGGAAAAAACAGCACCACAAGTACTAGGTGTCAGTTGTGCCTGTTACGCAAGGGTGCAACCCCCATCTGTGGTTTCTGCCATTGAATCATTGCAATGGGCGGTGGACCATGACAAAGCGGAGTGGCTTCAAGTTGGCGGCCCTCCTCCGACTTGGGAGGGCAAAAACAGCCCGCTCCATGAGTTTAGGGCCTGCCTGGCACACCCTGACAATCAGCACCAACACATGTACAATGGTTTTATCTTTGATGTGCCGCTGGATGACTACAATGGTGCTGTATATATTGTGACCAAGGGCCGTCATGTAGGCGTATTTCACACATGGTAAGGCAACATTTTTTACTCCTACTCTAGTCTTCTGACTGACTTACTGCTTCAGGGAAGAAATGGCACCTCATGTTGTCGGTGTCAGATGCACCTGCTACACAAGAATTCTAGAGTCTGAGGACCTCGCTACAATATTGATGATGAGCGCTGTTGATTGTGGAGAGGCAGAGTGGCTCCCTTGATTCATTTACATAGTATAAGTATCCGTGATGCACATTGGCACAAACCCTGCAAAATATATTTCTTGTTTGAGTTTCATCCAATCACATGAATATTCACCTGTCAGGACGTGACAAAGATGCTATGAAGTAGTATTGTAGTAGGAAGTTGCCGGATGTGTCAGAAACAGCAACTGTAATGAGGATGCCAATGACACCGATGACATGCCGAAAGGTAGCACTAGCAATGCTTGCCAGTTCCTTGATGGCCTACGAATGAAGTGAGAAGAGTTAGCATCAGTGGGGGTAGAAATTGATGAGAAAGATTATTGTTCTACCATCATGAAATCCCTTCCCGCTTACCTCACAAATTTCACTTCCAGCCAGCTAGCCACCGCTAGGCTTTCTAGTTCAACGAAAACAATCGAACCTGACACATTGATTTTGCTCATTAGCAAGGAAGCCAAACATCAAAAGGGAAAACTCACCAGCAAAAATGACCTCAAAGATCGAGATGAGATGATGGCTGTGGGAGCCAGGAGTGGAGCGAAAAGGTTTATGTGGCAGAAGGCAAGTTGCTGAGTTCTGGTCATGTCGCACTGTCCTGTGTGTCATCTTCATGCAAGCCTGTTGTGGCACAGCTCACACCAATGTTCACCATGGTACATCTGATGTCATCAATGTCAGCATCGGCTTCTGCTTCGTTGTC
Organism: Rugiboletus extremiorientalis; assembly: GCA_038093855.1. Taxonomy (NCBI): domain Eukaryota; kingdom Fungi; phylum Basidiomycota; class Agaricomycetes; order Boletales; family Boletaceae; genus Rugiboletus; species Rugiboletus extremiorientalis. Next base: position 17,515 of record JBBPSY010000064.1, read on the forward strand.
CCCATTGTTGAAGAGTTCCTGTTCGACCATGTCACAGCCACTTGGATGCACGAGGATGTTGGTCACCATGCCGGACATCCTGTCGTACAAGGGCATGCAGTTTAGACAACCACTTCCAGAGGCATAGGAAAATTCATTCTTCTCAAGGGCATTGAACAGTGCGTAGCATGCTGGGAAAGCACCTGTGAATGTGGGGCAGAGGAATACGTTGGGTGGTACACCTACCCTTTCCCCTGCCACACCAGCGGGGGTACCCTTGGGTGCTGGTAAGATGCAGAGCCAGATCAGGGGTACTGATATACAGGATGATGCTGTCATTTCGGTTCTCGAGGTGGTCGTTTCAGCACCATCTCTGTTACTGCAACAGCCAGCAGGAGGATCGTCAATAGCAGCGGCCACACAAAGTACGACCTCCATGGTCCAGCATCTGCTGTTGTCTGTGGTGTCGAGTATCAGTGCAGCTAAGGAACCGCTGGCACCAGCGCCTATGTCTACTCAACCAACGCTGTTGTCCTCTAGCCAGGGAATTATGTTGTCCTGACCCCCTCCTGCAACACAACCCCCCATTCTATCATCAAGTCGCCCATTCATCGCGCCGCCGCATGTACCCTGCCCAAGCACACTGATGTCCCTGGTCGATGTGCTCAATGAGGTGTACAGGAAACAATTGCAGGCACATCATAAGCAGCATGAGCAAGCTCGGAGACCAAACATGGTGGATTCTACAGGTGTGTCTGCAGCAGTAGAGCATATCGTCATCTCTGACGGTTGTTACGGTAGAGTGGCCCCCCACCCCTTTTTCTTCTTTCCCTACTCACTGGTACCACACTTAACCCTACTTACACTACGATTACCATAGGCGAACCCCTAACCATAGGGTTAGCTATCTACTTAACACTTACCTCAGTACCAGTGAGGTTGATACTTCTTTATCTTTGTCTACTTATGTTTTCCTTTCCGCGCCACTGCCCAGAGCAGTGTCGCCCTTTGTCCTTCCTTGGTTCCCCTCGGCCTCCACGGCTCTGCGGGAACCTCAGACTTCCATTCTTGTCTTTAGCGCATGCCAGCCTCATTGCTGCTGCGCACCTCTTTCGTCTGGCATGCTTGCATGCCCCCTTTAGTCAGTTCGCACTCAACCTCACCATTGAGGAAGTGCTCCCTTTCTTCTTCCAGCATATCCTTCTAGGATACGCTGGACCTTTCCTTTCCAAGTACTTACACTGCTTGGTCCGTGCGCATACTTGTACCCTATGTAAACCCCGGGAGAACTGGCTGGAAACCCCAGCTAGTTCTACGCAATCTACGCGTATCTACTGGCATCCAGAGAGACCGCTCCGTCTTCGACAACCTCAAGACTCCGCTTACTCTCTGTGGTCTAAAGGTCGCCCTAAGACCTGCTTGTAAGAGTTCTGGACTTAGGACCGTAGGCTTCCACATCTACGTTGTCCAGTGAAGTCCTGACGACAGCTGTCTCTTTGGCTTGCCACTGAGATACCGTGTGCATCGTAACAACAGTCATCATGTAGCTGGCGAAGACACCACTGTGCCTTCAGAGAGTGCTCAGCAAGATCCAGTCGAGGCACCACCACCCTCACAACCCTCGCAGCCCTTGACATCGGCACTATTGTCTTCACAACCAACGAAAATCATTGGATGAATGCTGAGCTTGAATGATCTCCGGATGTTGTTGGCACACCGGAATGCAAGTGCGAGTCAGCCCACTTGGCCGGCACCCATTGTGACATCTGCACCAACGCATACATCCTATGACAATGGGGACGCTCACGTGCTGTTCGAGCCTGTTGTGGTGCCTGCACCAATGTCGACTGATGGGAAGGATGGAGCCTTGAAGAAAGGGATGGGTATGAAGAGTGTTGTGTGCAGCATACCATCCCCAACGACAACTGCTGCAGCGACCCCATCGACAAAGACGGTGCTTGTGTCTGCTTCTGGATCAAGTATGCCCACAAGTGCAACAAATGCATGTGCTGGTGCAAGTGCGATCACGAGTACAAAAAGGCGAGAGGTTTCCTTTGTCCTGATCAAGTATGCCCACAAGTGCAACAAATGCATGTGCCGGTGCAAGTGCGATCACGAGTACAAAAAGGCGAGAGGTTTCCTTTGTCCTGCTCAAGGCATTTATTTCACCCATTCAATCACGGGGCAAGAACATCGAGAACGTCCACAACAATCACAAAATGGGAATGGGAGAAGAAAAGGGCGGTGACAAGGGCAAGGGTGGTGACAAGGGCAAGGGCAAAGAGACTGTCCACGTCGACAACAACATCAACGTCTTTGTCTCACCGACCGTACCGTGGTCTTGTGCTTCCATGGGTACACCCTTGTGGGGCTCCCAGAGGTCCAAAGGGAGAGAAAGCTGGCATGGAAGATGGCAGTCGGCATCGGCGGCATTTGAGGCATACATTGTGTGGGACTCACCGAGGCAGCCGTCTGGGGCATGCATTGGCATGCAACCGGACATGAACACTGGGACTGGGACCAACAACACACAGGGCCAAGCTAGTGTCAAGCTACCCATGTGACCACAACCATCCAAAGGACTGAAGCTTTCAGTGTCAGGATTGGTGTCGGCCTCAGTGTCTTCAATGACGACGATGCCAGTCATGCTGCCTGCAATATCTGATGTGGTTCCAGTTGCGACTCAGATCTCTGTTCCTGTTCTAGCTAGTGTTCTGATGACGACAATGGTGTTGGATATTGGCAGGGATGAAGATGAAAGCAGAGATACTGATGATATGAATGTGATGGATATTGATGTGGGAGGCAACGTGGAAGTAAGTGACAGTGACGGTGAGCCAGGACTGATGGATGACAGAGGGCAGGACAAGACGGACGAGGCAGATGCACTGTTGGAGCTCATGTCAGTGCACTTGTCGCTGACAGAGACAGAGATTGGAGAGATGGATGTGATTGACGAGGTGCGATGCCATTGTATGCTTTACCCCTCATTTGGCATTGCTAAGGGGGCGTTTTGTTGTTTAGTTGGCAGGGTCATCTCGGGCGAAACCCAAGCAGGGAACAGCGGTGGTGAGTGGATGTACTTGCTTGGGACACAAAGATACTGATTATATGCATCATGTAGGTCAACAATTCTCTCCGTGATCCCATGATGAGTGGGGGTGGTGAGGAGGAAACCAACCTGCAGACAGTCACTGTTTTGGATAATGCACCGAGCCTTGCTGACGAAACAGAGAGAGTCAAGGCAAGTAAAGGTATCTTGTTCACATGCACGCGGCTGAGATGTGCTGTGATTAGCCTGCATGTACAGAGGTGACACGCTTATTGGACCAAGTCAATTGCCCTCCCCAACCTGCCAATGCACTTGAAATTGGCATGCCAGGGGAGCCCTTGGTGGCAGAGAATACCGTCATGGTGCATCAATGTGCTCACAAAGGGCCATGCATCTCACATATGTGGTTACTGTACAGGACATGCGTGCAGACATGTTAGGGGAACAGATAGCCAGTCCTGACGAGGCCACGTCTCATGTGACGACACCTGACCTCGTACTCCCTGAAGACAACAGGACCTCATCTCCCGAGTTCCTCTCTACCTGGAAAGCCTCTGACCAAAGCACTATGCTTGGCCATGCTCACAAATGCCTTCATTCGGGAGAAACCGCGGACTCACTAGATGAATGTGATGTGCTTCTGATAGTACGCCCCAAATTTGAATCGGAGGTGAGTCTCCGAACATGTTTGAGATCCCTCTCTCGCACTCACGTCAGACAGTCGGAGGTCACACCCAGTGGGTCTGTGATAAGCAGTAGGACCATATTGAGCACATCGCTTGCACTACATCGATCACACTTGCGTTTGTCTTGCCGTGCTTCAAAACGGAGGTCAGCATCAAGACCAGCCCCCTCTGTTGACCCAGTGGATCACCGTCGTCGCCCTGCGCCAGTGTCCAATCAACCAAAAGCTGGACCGCCCATGCATATGATTTGTGGGTACCGCATCCACACATGGGAGTCACATGTAGCAGAAGCACGGGAGCGTCCTCCAAAGTACAACCTCACCAAAGACATTCCCCATTCACTCCAGGACAATATGAATGACATGCCGGCGTGGTTCCGGAATTCTGATGTCACACAGAGGATATTCGAGGCACAAATGCGGGAAGCATCAATCAATGAACCCAAGGTGCTGGCAAGTGAGATCTTTGATAACGAGCATGGGGACAAGGTGACTCCCCCATGGGAGTTTCACTACATGAACGAGATGTGGCATGGGGAAGGGGTATCACTGCCGGATATCAAAGGGCTGGAGAGTTGTGGATGCATAGGGCAGTGTAATCCCAAGTCGGGCAAGTGCCTGTGCACACAGAAGCAACCGAGGTGGGTGCAGGTATACATTGATGGGGAGATGGTACTGCCAACGTGGCTGGGATCGCCATTTGTGTATGACCACAAGGGGTTGCTGCAGCGGCTTGAGTGCCCGATCTTTGAGTGCAACCAGTTTTGCCGCTGTGATGAGGACTGTCCCAACCAGGTGCGTATGCAGTGTACGTTGGTGTCAGGTCACTCATGCATTTGACTCTTTTGGCAGGTGGTGCAAAATGGGCACAAGTGGCCTGTTCACATTGCAAAGACGGGGTCCAAGGGCTGGGGTAATGACACGGTTTTAGAACCTGGCACGTTTTTGCTGATCTAGTGTTACGTGAGAGCATACTGCTAGCGTCGTTGGCTCAGCAAAGAGGACGACCGAATAGTAGATCAGTGGGGCTCGAGAGAGAATAGTGTACACGTATACTGTGGCGGGTACGGACCACAAGGCAAAGCGAAGAGCGTACGTTCAAAGGGGTACAAGACCATTAGAGAGAAGCGAGAGAGGGGCTGACGGAGGAGGCCTTGACGATAGAAGCGGTTCCCGCCGACTAGAGGGCACAGGAACAGACAAGAAGACTCTTGATGAACGGGATCTGCTGGACACGATGTCCATAGGAACACTCCTGTTGTCGGAGACAAAGAGAACGAGATCCGCCGGATAGATATCCATAGGAACACACTCATCAGGGTGGCTGTGCAGGGGAAGAAAGAGGCTTCCCCTAACAGCGAGAGGGAGGAGAGACAAGGATTGGGACAGATCCTTGGAGCGACAACATTCTAGCAATAGGCTGAGATTGCGTAGAATAAGCTAAAGAATACAGGTCGGTATCTTGAGCTTATATACTGTTTGGCTTACAACCCTAAGCCCTAGCCCTATGCCCAAGAAGATAAGAAGCGGGGCAGAGGGCGCAACTAAATAGGTATACAACCCTGGGCCCAACGGGATCAAGGGTAAAAGGAAGCATGACTCTTGTGGAGTCATGCGCTGAAACCCACGGGGTTTCCAAAAAGGGTATGGTCCTAAGAATAGAATGATAACCCTAAGCCCAGGAAGGTCAGAAGTGTAGGGCGAAGGGTTCAGTGATAAGATAGATGGCTCATCAGGAGTCATCCCACTATGGGAGCGTCCAGGCTCCAGGTCTGGGTGCAGTTCATTGATGAACTGCGTGGTGTCGTCCGAAAGCTAGAGAAAAAGTAGGGCTACCCCTGGTAAGCCCGTCCAATTGTAACATCTAGTATGTTACAGGGGTGTTTGCTGGGAACAAGGGGATCCCCAAAGGAGCATACATTGGTATCTATGCGGGGGAACTATTGACAGAACAGGAGGGGGAGACACATGGCAAGTACATGTGATGTCAGATGGATGACGGGGGTGTCTGACATTTGGCAGGTACTATGACCAGCATGGGTGAACCTACCCGTTTTTGATCGATTTTCACCACCTCAAGCTGGAGATGGAGGACCCAGACGAGTGGGAGAACCTGTATGTCATTGATGCATTTCATGCCGGAAACATGAGTGCACATGATCAAGTTGGTGATCTGGACTGACTGCAACAGGACATGGACAGTTCACGTGGTTCCTGGTGAGTATGACTGTCAGCTGCGTGGGGACACATGCAGACTGAACGTGGTGCAGAATCACAGCTGTGATCCAAACTGCAAGATCTTTGCATGCTATATTGATGATGTGGACGAGAACAAGCCGCTGGTGGTGGTGTTTACAACACAGGAGGTGAAGCCCTGGGAGGAACTCTGTTTCTTGTACTATGGGGACATTGATGTGAGTATAGACATTGTGATGGGCCAGCAGGTGCTGACGCGAGACGCAGGAGAAGCGGAAAGAGCTTGAGTTGGCAAGGGCGGAGGGGGCAGAGATGGTCTAAGTGCATGTGGTGCATGTGCAGTGTGAGTGTGGGGTGGACAACTGTATTGGACGGTTATTTGGATGAGTGCCACTCCCACAGCAGGCTCACAATGTAATTAGACACATGACATCATATAAAAGCACCACGCATGAGCTCTAACTGAGTATGGCCCCTGCTCTCTTTCTCCTCCTCATGCTCATTCCTGCAGTGTTTGCCCTCTGGCCCATCCCCACTGCCCTCGACACCGGCACCACCCTGCTCCTCATCGACCCAGCCTTTGCCATCGACATTGCCATCCCCAACATACTCCAGGATCTCTGCGACAATGGATTGAGATCCCAAATGGATTAAAAGTCTCCAAGTTACAGCTCACCGAGGTGCTATACTCACCAGAAGTGGGGTACACACTGGTGTCAATTGGCGGCCTGGACATGGGACTCTCAGCCATGTTTGCACATGGATACTGCACAATCCGAAATGCTGATGGGGAAGTGATCGGGGGAATACTGAGGATGACCAAGGGCCTGTATCATGTTGTGCATGAGGGAAAACACACTGCTGCTGCAAATGAACACCGTACAGTGATGGAATTTCACTGCCGACTAGGCCATATCTGTTACACGAGAGCATACTACTAGTGTCGTCGACTCAGCTAAGAGGATGACCGAATAGTAGAGCAGTGGGGCTCGAGAGGGAATAGTGTACGCATATACTGTGGTGGGTATGGACCACAAGGCAAAGCGAAGAGCGTACATTCAAAGGGGTACAAGACCATTAGAGGGAAGCGAGAGCGGGCTGACGAAGGAGGCCTTGACAATAGGAGCGGTTCCTGCTAATTAGAGGACACGGGAACTGACAAGAAGATTCTTGATAGACAGGATCCACCGGACTCAATGTCCATAGGAACACACCCGTTGTCAGGGATGAAGAGGACGAGATCCGCCGGATAGACATCCATAGGAACACACTCATCGAGGTGGCTGTGCACGGGAAGAAAGGGGCTTCCCCTAACAGCGAGACGGAGGAGAGACAAGGGTGGGGACAAACCCTTGGAGTGACGACATTCTAGCAATAGGCTGAGATTGCGTAGAATAAGCTAAAGAATACAGGTCGGTATCTTGAGCTTATATACTGTTTGGCTTACAACCCTAAGCCCTAGCCCTATGCCCAAGAAGATAAGAAGCGGGGCAGAGGGCGCAACTAAATAGGTATACAACCCAGTGCCCAGTGGGGTCAAGGGTAAAAGGAAGCATGACTCTTGTGGAGTCATGCGCTGAAACCCATGGGGTTTCCGGAAAGGGTATGGTCCTAAGAATAGAATGATAACCCTAAGCCCAGGAAGGTCAGAAGTGTAGGGCGAAGGGTTCAGCGATAAGATAGATGACTCATCAGGAGTCATCCTACTACAGGAGCGTCCATGCTCCAGGTCTGGGCGCAGTTCGTCGATGAATTGCGCGGTATCGTCCGAAAGCTAGGAAAAAGTAGGGCTACCCCAGGTAAGCCCGTCCGATTGTAACATTATCCCCCTTCTAGCGTGGTTGCCCCGAAACCACCTACAATGGAATTTCTTCTACTCCAGTAGGTACGGGGTTTCATCTGGGCAGATAGTCGGTGAAGCGGGGGTAGTTGAGATTTGTAGTGCAGACATAGTCCGCGCTGTGCGGGGCGATGTGAAATGCTCTGCGAAGTGATATGGGGTCGCAGGCCTAGGTCACGGCGAGTGGTCAGGATGTGGGGGTGGCTGCAACAGCAGCGACAGTGGAGGCGAGAAGTAGAGTCTCAGCTCCCCCTCAGAGAGTGTGGCAAGGACAGGTCGGAGGGCAAAGGCCACGTCGTGAGGGTGAAGGGAATCGACCACTCTGTCGAACTTTGTGGCATCCAATAAAATGAGGGCTGTATTCCTCAGTCTGATGATCCTGTCTGCTACTGGGGAATCATATGCAGTGTGCTGGATACGTCGGAGGAAGGCGCGACGAAGGCGGGTGAAGTCGAGGAAGGTTGTGATGGCAAGGGCAAGGGATTGGTCTCTTCCAATGACTTCATGATCAAAGATCATCTCAGAGATCCTCGAACTCTCCAAGAGCAACGTATACAAGGTGTGGTGACCTTGTATGGGGAGGTTCAAAGCTCGGACATCGGGGAAGACAGGGATGGTGGGGGATACATCGGAGTTCATCATATTGCTGAAGTCCCCCTTGGCTAAGGGAGCACTTTATATGAGAGTTCAGTAAGGGACGGCATTCCGTAAATCCATTCCACTTGGGTTTCTTCCGGTCACGAGGCTCCCAAAAATATCTTCTCCACAGATCAGAATCCAGGCGGAGGCGCGAAATATCCGGGTCAGGCATCTTCCTGTCGGATCAGTGCAGGGCGGAGGAGTCGGCGATCTCCGCGGGGTGTATAGGAATATCCCAAGAAGTTCTTCTCTTCGAGGGAGGCGTTCATCTCCTTGGCTGGGTAAATCCGAAGGAGGCAGGGTAGTCCAGATCGGGCATCTTCCCGTTAGGACACTTTAAAAGGGGTAATGAGAGGAGTCTAAGATCTCTCATCTGGATCGGGGGAAGGTCATCTCTACACATAGATGTCCGATCAACGAGTGCGGGAGGAGTCTAAGAACTCCCGTCTGGGTAGGGGGTTTGTCCAGCCTAAACAGGACTCGGTGGCAGTAGGATAAATGAACCAGCGACAGTGGGTCGCGAGGCACTAGGGCATAGGCCGCTGACCAAGAAGGTCAATTGTGACAGTGACTTCTCTTACGCAGAAGCAAGGGAGTTCCTCAGCGGTGGTTTCATCCTAGACAGTGGGTGGTGTGACCGTATTGTCACTTTTGTGGTGGTATGGGAGGAGTCTGAGAAACTCCCATCTTGTGGCGCGAGGCCAGGTGGGTCGGAGGCTGGAAGATCTACAGAAGGTCTTGCAGGAATCTGGCAAGAACTCTATTCTTCGTCGGCCGAAAGATTTGGTGAGGAAGTCGAGAGGTGCAAGAGGCTTGCAGTCCAAGGTTACCTGCAAAGTGAAACTCTTCAAGCCAACAAGACTTGATGGGGTGGTGGTGCAAACAAGAGGTCATGGGAAGTCAACACAGTCACTTCCTAGTCTTGCGCGGTCATGGGTGTCCAGAGTAGTGGACAGTGTGGGGTGTGGTTGGAGTAAGGTAGGAGAAGTCAGCTGATCCAAGTTACCCAGCATGGCTGGTCCTTGCAATACTCTACACAGATAAAACCTCAGGGAATATAGGCGATTCCCTGGTAATGTTGTCTATACAGACAACGACAGCATAAGGAGTGTTGCTTCTCGCATAGCAACGGGGGGAGTGGAGAGTCAAGGTTACCTCTCTTCATACAGGGTGCTGCTCTAGATAGCAGCTGAGTGGTGCCATGACATGGCATCAACAGGATCGTGGTGGAAGTTAGAACATCAAGTTACTTCCCAAAGTGTTCCTCGGTTGGGGTGGAAGTCCAGAGCTATCTTCCGGTTCTTGGAGTCGATGAGAGGCCCTTCTATCTCTCGTTCTAGGCTTCAGGGTGTAGCACATGCAGGGAACTCCACTAGTTCCGAGCATAGCTTTGCAGGGTTCAGGGTCAAGGGTACTGGGTCGCGGCGCACAGCAGCTGTTACAACGCACACGATATCTCAGTGGCAAGCCAAAGAGATAACTGTCGTCAGGACGTCACTGGACAACAAGGATACGGAAGCCCTTGGCCCTAGGTCCAGAACTTAGCAAGCAGGTCTTGGGGCGACCTTTAGACCACAGAAGAGTAAGCGGAGCCTTGAGGTTAACGAAGGCGGAGCGAGCTTTCTGGGTGCCAGTAGATACGCGTGGATTGCGTAGAACTAGCTGGGGTTTCCAGCCAGTTCCACCAGGGTTTATATAGCGTACACGAGTGGCTATACGCTAGCACGGACCAT